>RDPX01000043.1:316333-332084 GCA_003991215.1 Morbakka virulenta | reverse complement strand
AAGATCAGAGGTCATACGTCTTACGACGCTACGCCACTTGCTGACAGCAATAGTCAGTGCCTGGTGTAATTATCAGGGCAATTTGACTACACAGGGCAGGGGGGTCAATGTCCCTTTCCAGCAGTACTAGGCAGTACTAAGTTTAGCCGGCCAATTAAGGCAAGTTCAACTTTTCCCACTGTTCCCGCCAGGTTTACCCAGCTCGACTAGGGCAGGGGCGCTGCTCTCTGAGGAATTGCCAGGTGACCTGCTGGTCTGGGCACTTTCCGTCTACCCTTTTATTATTATTATTATTATTATTATCATCTTTTTTCACATTTTGTGTCTGGCTGTTTTTATTGCCGAGTTCTTAGCTGACAGGCGGGTCATAGCAAATGACCATGGGCTACCAGCATTTTCTTTCTCAAAACTCCAGTACTTTTCGCAAAATCCTGGCTGTTCCCAACAACGTTGTCTTTTGAAGTACTCCTAAGTTACAGTGAATATTATTATTATTATTATTATTATTATTATTATTATTATTATTATTATCATTATTGTTATCATTATTATTATCATTATTATTACCATTAGTATTATTATCATTATTATTATTATCATTATTATTATTATTATTATTATTATTATTATTCATATGCAAATACTGCCAATGATAACTTATTCTGAAATAAAAGGACAGATTGTCAAAGGTGATGACAAAAGTAAAAATTAACACTGTGCCAAATTGAAAACCTAATATCAGATTAAACAATTAATGAATGTAATACCATTTTCGATAAAACGTCTTGTGTTTGCGCATGCATTCCACCTAATAACCCCTGCCATATACATACGTAACCAAAGCCATTGGCATATCTTGGCCAACTTTGCAGGAGACCAAATAAACTGCTATTATTGCTGTCACTCTATCCATTACTTCAAATTCCCTACACGTACTCCCTGAGGGTGTTTATTTTTAGTCTAGCAAATGAAAATATCTTGTTAGTAATCACTAGTGTACAAATCAATATACAAACAGAACGTTACCTTTTGAAGATTTTGCGTGATGAAAACTACGTATACACAACAAAAACCAATTTGTAAGGTGCAGAGAAAAGCATCCGTGATAAACCTAATAAAAGAGAACAGAAAGAAATAAAAATCTTATGATATGACTCGATTCCAAAACTCTCAGACAAAAAGAATATTTAGCTGAGAATTAATTCATTCGCTATAAATGCATCTCCTGAAAGTCTTCGCATATAGCAGGCATTTCAAAGACGCGGCACGCGGGCCGCATGTGGCCCATCGTAGGCACGCTTGCACCAGCACAAATGATCTTCCTTTCTCCCTCTCCCGACTCATTGGCACACTCTTACCTGTATGCGTATCAACGGACAGAAATCAAAGCTTTAGCATTGATTTCTACTTTTTTTTTAGACACTAAGAGGGTGACGTAGTTAAAAACGTATTAATATCGTTTGGTGATTGTTCGATTTCTAATAAATGGCTCAACGAGATTTTGAATTGAATATGAATTTTCAATGAGTTTATAACTAAGTCAACAGAACGCATTTAAGCTCTGTATCACGCGATCCCTCTCCAGTATTTTCGGTGAGTAGACTTTAGGCTTCTACTCTTTTTTGTAATTTTCAATAACTCAGAATTATTCACATTGGATACAAACAGTAAATTTTCATTTCCTGGGGCCAATTTTTGTAACAAAAAATATGAATCGAGGAATTCATATAATAGAGCGCAAGAATAAGGTTATTTGTCTTTTCCCTTTTTTGAATTAGTATCTTGCTTAGTACGCAATAAATGTTTTTATCAGTCTTTCATTGATATTTTCTTTATTTTCCAGATTGTACTTCAAAATGGATAGTGCTCCTAAGGAAAAAAAGAAAGCTGAACGAAGAAGGGCGGATGTTTCAAGAAAAATGGGAATTACAGTATTTTTGCACAGTAGTGAGTGGAAAGATACATTGTTTAATTTGCAACAACCACCTTTTTACGCCTTAAGTCTACAACTTGAAAGGACATTATGAAACGAACCATATATCTTATAACCAATATGAAAGACCAATGTGTGTTTCAAAAGTTAAGGGATTAAAAGCCAACTTGACACAGCAACAGACCTTCTTCACGAAAATTCAGAAATGGAATGTTGGCTCCGCTACTGCCAGCTATGAACTCAGTCGAATGATTGCCACGAATGGGAAATCCTACACTAAAGGAGATTTCATAAAACAATATCTTGTAAAAACGGCAGAAATTTTGTGTCACGAAAAGGCGCACTTGTTCAAATGTTTTTTATTAACCAGAAACACTGTTGTTCAACGGATTGATGACATGTCAAGTGATTTGAAGCAACACTTAAAATCCGCATCATTAAAATTTGAACACTTTCCTCTTGCAATTGATGAGAATCAAAGGTCTCGTCACTGGAACAGCACAACTTTTAGTCTTCATCCGGGCCTGTGACAAAGAATTTAACATTTATGAAGAACTGATTAAACTGACTCCCATGCATGACATTGCAACAAGTCAGGACATATTTGAGAAAGTCGAACAGGTTCTTCATGAGTAGGCGCTTGAATTGAGCAAACTTGCGTGTTTGTCTACCAATGGTGCAGGGAATATGGTTGGTAGACATAATGGTGTTGCAGCCAAGTTACAAACAAAAATGCTCAAGTTATGTCTGGATTCGACATTTGCACATTTTCACTGAATTATTGATCAGCAAAATTTGTGTTCAAAGGTTCTAAATTTAGATCATGTCCTGAGTTCAGTCACAAAGACAGTGAACTTTATCAGAGGTCGTTCTCTCAACCATCATCAGTTTATGCAGTCATTCAAGGATCTGAATAATGAGTTTCACGATGTTCCATTGTATACGGAAAAGCGCTGCTTATCACGCCACATAGTGTTGAAAAGATTTTATTTGTTGAGACAAGAAATAATTACGTTTTTGAAGATGAAAGGTAGAAACACCGATGAATTGAAAGATGAGAGTTGACTGAAGGATCTGGCTTTTGCTGTGGAAATTACTGCACATTTAAATGATCTCAAATTCAAATTGTAAGGTAAAATAAGCTAATTACTGCTTTATATGATGATGTCAAATGTTTTGTTTTGAAATTATAATTATGGAAGTCTCAAGTTTGGTCCATTTTGTTACATGCAAAAAGCTGCAAAACAGTGCTGGTACGAAGTCTGCATTGAGTTTTGCCAAGTATGACACGAACCTGAATCATTATCAAAAGAGTTTGAGAAAAGATTTAGTGATTTCGCATCTTATGAACGCCAGTTTGTATTATTTTTTAGGACCATTTCGTTTTGATGTTGCTGAATCTGAAGAAAACCTGGAAATGGAACTATTAGAAATTAAATCGGTTTCCTCACTCAGATCAAAATATTTGGAAGTGGGAATACCCGATTTCTTCATACCTCTCATCAAACTCGGTACTACAGAGAAATTTCAACCACACATACAAGAAATTGTCAACAAAAAGAGATGTCAAGCCTCGGGGCAAAACAGTGAAAGTCTTTAAATTCTTGTTGATGAATGTCAGTTTGGAATTTATGTATAATACATTTTTTGCTATTGCATTGAAATAGATGAAGATCGTCGAAATGTTCGTTACATTATGTGTTGAACTACAATGTACATGTACATTATTATTTGAATTTTGCCATGTGTTTCTAAATTGAATAATAAATCGCAAAAATTGCTATTTAACTTCTTTAATTTTGGGGGCCCCCATGACAATACAAATCGACTACATTGGCCCTGAGGTGACATTGAGTTTGGCATGGCTGTCATACAGTATTAAATTTTATTGCATACGGTTGCCTTTCGTCAACTATAGAGGAAAAAAAATTGTCAATAAATTGTTGGAGGATGAGTTCCCAAAGGATGGATTGTAGCATCACCACAAGGAGGGACATTCTTCTTATTATTTCATCTTCGTGTAGTTGAACAAAGAAAGAATCTACATTTCGATTGGTACCGGTTTCGTAAACAACTAAAATCTTACAGTTTCTAGAGCATAATATAAGCAGTAGTTGTTTTTTAATAATCAAAACAACTGCTTTCCTCCTTAGTATACAAAAACCCTTAAACTTAAAATTTTCACCTCTGTTTTTCTCCATTGCATCTTAAGACATTGATATAGTATTCTGCTCTCAGAAATTTGAAACTAAATTTCTCCTACCAAAATTTACAACAACAGTAGAATACAGACGTTATTTGTAAAATGCAACTATAAGAAGCGTACTGTCTGACAGGTAACAACAGCTAAGGGTATGTTACCTTAATGAGCATATGATGGTACCGCGATTGCAAGAACTGATGCAATGGAAATATTCTACGGACATGAAATATTCAATGGCATAGCCCATTGGTATTGCTAAGGAGAGCAACCAGGCATGTCTAGTAGGAAGCATGATTATTATTTAATATATCTCAGTGTTCAAAACAGGCTGACAACACCGATACCATTGAATTTTTATACATTCATGTAGATGGATAGATAAATAGATAGATAGATAGATAGATAGATAGATAGATAGATAGATAGATAGATAGATAGATAGATAGATAGATAGATAGATAGATAGATAGATGGATAGATAGATAGATAGATAGATAGATAGATAGATAGATAGATAGATAGATAGATTGATAGATAGATAGAATGATAGATGGATTACATAGATGGAGACTTCAATGCAAAAACTGGGACAGCATGTACCTTCGTCAGTGGCACACGGCAAATACGGCCTCGTGGAGAGAAACGAGAGAGGCAATTCCCTAATAGAATTTTGCCTCTCGAACAATTTGATAATCACAAACACTCTGTTTGAACACCATTCTAAGGACATCACCAGATGGCCAAACGAGAAATCAAATTAACGATGTTATCATGAAACAGAAGTGGAGAAGCAGTGTCAAGGACGTGAAAACACAGCCAGGAGCGGACTGTAGTAGCGATCACCTGCTATTAATGGCCAAGATTCAGCTCAAGCTTGCAAAGATACATAAGGAAAAACAATTGCCAATGAGATTGGACTACAGTTGCTTGAATGAACGCGAAGGCCTCCTGGCAAATGAAGCAGAAAAAATTCCTGGTGAGTTATGGTCGGAAGAAAAGGAGTCTATACTCACATCTGCTAAAGAAAATATTGGTACAAAGAAAAGGAAGAGGGCTACTTTGATATCCAATGAGACACTGGTAGAAGTAGGGAAGACAATGAAAAATATAACAAGCAGCACAAGAAAGTTCCAAGACTAAAAAAAACATTAATGAACAAGGCTCACAGATAGAGGAAAACTCTATCACTAATTTCACTAAATACTTGCACCAAAGGATAAAGAACCTAACAAAGAAGGTTAGAACAAACACTGGTACAATCAATCATAAAGAGTGCCACGTTATCTGCGAAGGAGAAAGGATACGCGAGATGTGGAAAGAATACTGCGAAAGCCTATATAGTAAGAATAACAATATTCCAACCTCCAAGCTAGTGATGGAAGAAAACGAACCAGCGCCACTACTGAAAGAATTTAGAGAAGCAATAAAGGAACTGAAGGAAAGAAAGAGCCCAGGAGATGACGAGGTTACCGCAGAGTTAATAAAGAACTCTAGAGAAATAGGGATAATCTTCGATCAGAGACTTTGTATCAAGATTTGGGAAGAGAAGCAATGGCCTCAGGACTAGCTGAATTCGGTATTTATCCCCATCCAGAGGAAAGGAGACACTTTAGAGTGTTGTAACAACAGGACAATTGCACTGATCAGCCACAGTAGCAAACTCTTACTGAAAATCACTGCCAAAAGGCAGAAAACAATGGTGGAACAAAAGACTGGAGAAGAACAAGCAGGCTTTCGTCCAGGCAGATCCATCACAGTCCTCAGATATGCTGACGATCTAGTATTGATAGCGAGTACATTGGATGAACTATAAGATCTTGTTGACAGAGTGAAAAGAATCTCGGAAAGCGCTTGGCTCTCGTTTGGTACAAAGAAGAATAAGGTGTTGAAGATCCTTTGCAAAGAAAGCGATGATGAACGCAGTACATTTGTAATGGTTAACCATTAGGAAACCTCAGACAAATCACATATTTTGGATTTCTCTTTACTGATGATTATGACGATACCCCTGAAATAAAGAAGCGGATTACTGTCGCGAAAAATGCAATATCAGCACTCACAACAGTCTGGAAAGACAGTTCAATATCAAGGAAAACGAAATTGAGGTTGCTAAACACACTAGTCTTTCCGATTGCAACCTATGGTAGTGAGACATGGATTCTCAAAAAGAGTGATAGGAGAGGACTCTGGAGCTTCGAGCTTTGGTATTACAGGAGAGTTCTAAGAATAGGTTGGACGGAGAGGGTAACGAACCAGGGTAACGTCTGATGCGAGAGTAACGTCTTGTGGAGAATTTAGTGTCACAAGTAAGTACTGCAGAAGATAATTAACCAAAGACTTTCTTACGTAGGGCACATACTAAGAAGCAATACTCTGGAAAGAGAGACTGATCATGGGCATAGTTTCTGGAGCTAGAAAAAGAGGAAGGCCGACAACTGGGTACATGTACAGCATCAAGGAAGAAACTGGACTCTCCATAGTACAGGCATGCAGAGCGGTGCAGGGCCGGATCAAGTGGAGAGTAATGACAAAAGAATCTACGGCGGCTCAAATATGAGCCTTCCGTACATGATGATGATGATTGTTGCTGTGGTACTGCTCCCGCGTGCTATACTATGTCATGTGTTTGTGTTGTGTGTAAATTGACAATGACATTTTTTTCATTACAGAAAAAGGAATACAGTTTTATAATTTTCATTTAAGTAATCCAAAGCAAAAATCAGTAGAATTATAAATAAAACTCAAACAAACACTTTTTTTCGGCAGGACCTTCACAATAAGATTTCAATCACTTAAACTCTAAAAGGCAGCCTTTATACTGGCATTTTCCTGGACGAAAATATCAGAATGCAAAATAAAAGATTGAAAATAACTTTGCTTAAATGTTTGGAACCAGCATGCCATCATAAAAACCAGCACCTCATCTTAGAAACGAGCACCCAATTTTAGGAAATATGTTGGCCAATAGTTTAAACGAAAAATTTTAATGTAGCCTTCCCTGAATACAAGAATCCGCAAAAACCTTGAAACGGCTGTGATTGCCATTAAAAGACCAAGTTTAAATCAACAAATGGAAACAACCTTATTCTTTTTAGAAACGGTGTAACCAAACTACCATTCTCTCAATAAATTCAATTACTTATGTTCTTTCCATTCAAACCAATCCTCCGATGGGATTTGTTTTTAGATAAATACTTTTGCCTTGTAAGAATGTGTATCATACAACTTTAGTTATATCTGCTATAATTCTCTTATAACGAAAATCTTTTGAAAATATACTTTAATTTTTTGCCTTTGCCTTGATTAAAATTCCTAAGAAAGGAATTTTATAAATGAAAAAAGGGCGAATAAACGACAACCTTCCAATCCTTGTGATTGGTTTTCTAAAATAAGTGAAGGCCATATACCAATTCTGTCTGTGTACAAAACACAGAAGACGATATTAAATATGCATAGTTTCTAACACTCTTTATTGGAAAGCAAAAAGTTCTTCGTAATTTCTATTGCAAAAAGTTGAAAAATGTGAAAAACAATCCAGCATTTTCTTTGTTTATAAATTATATCCAGGTTGCATTGATCAGATTAAAATTTCCAACTCGTACTTTTTCCATCAAGATTTATTACTTAACAAAATGTGAAAAGAACAGACCCTGTTCTACCACATATTCATTTGTGTATGACAAAGCCTGAGTAAGTTAAATATAAGCCGGAAACCATCTGCTTAATTCTCAAGACTGTTTTAACTGTTCTCTTAGTCAATCTTTGTATGACGAGAAAAAGTTGGGCAAAAAAATATAAACAAGGGCGGAAAATCTTCCCTATTCTATGTATTCGACACAAACCGCTAACAACAATCTCTTTTTTATATAATAGTGCAACTTGAATTTTTATCCTTCTGGTATTTGTCAACTGTGGTAACTACAGGCCCTTGCTCGCTTTTCCCTACCATTTTTTGTACCTTGAAGAATCAAAGGCACTCGGTGAAAAATGTCTATGTATAGGTGTCAAGACAATTCATCAAGGAATTTTGCTTAGTTTTATAAAATAAGGGAAATTGTCAATGATAATACAGTGGAGGAAAAATTCACAAGAAAAGCTATCAAAACAGCATTAATAGAATTCTCTAGTTAAAATAGAGGGTTCAAACAAAATACTATAAAAAGATCGGGTTTTGTATGTCATGTAAGTAAATTGACGAAAAACAGAGTATTTATCTGTAAGCATTTCTATTTCGCTAGAACTCGCGAAATTATTAGCATTTTCAAAAATGCATGTAATTGTATTTTGCGTCTTTGTGGTCTGCGAGAAAGAACTACTGTGACAGCTCTGTATTGTATATTCTTTGAGTATACTAAATATGTTAAATATGTAGTAACTACAACGCTGTCACAATCGACAATTTACTTAATAGAAAGAACTTTACACTCACTGACTTGCTGATTCTCAGTGGAGTAATTAATTTACCCTTTAATTTGAATAATCAGGAAAGTTTAAATGCTTTCAATTCCATTACTTCAACAGAAATGCGACACAGATAACATCAGAATTTATTTATTCAAGTACTTTCCCATACGCTAGAAATCGAGACAGGCACTTAATTAAACTAAGGTACACAGTCGAGGAACTGTTATAGAGACACCCATTGACGTGGCTTATATAGGAGGAATAGGGTAACTCGAGCGACAAACCTTGTAAACTTAGAGGTAAGGAAGACGAAGAAGAATTATTTGAAAGAAGAGAAGCCAAAAAAGAGTAGAACACTCTGAGAAAATGTTTTGTGTTGTCTTGCAGCTAATGTTGTATTAAGCGTACTTTCCGGTTTATAAGCCCTTCGCGCATTGGTTTATTTAGAGTTCGCTATTGTTGCTGTTATTTTCAATTTTCGTTTGTAAGTCATGAGACGTCAGATACACTTGAGTGAAAATAGATTTCCGTTGCTGTGTTTTTTGAGGAGTCAATACAAAATCCTGCATTCGATTTCCGCAAAAGAAGCAACTATAGAAAAAATATTGTGCAGAGTTTTGAGAGATGTTATCGATAATTGAACCTAGATGAGGCAAAGCCTTAGCTGAATATTTTAAAAATGCTTCTAACTTGATCAAAATTACCTCAAGAAAAATACCGTCGGAAATAAAAATTAAAATTTGCATGCTACAGTTAAGAAAGTTGAGCTATTACCAATACACTTCACAGAAAGTAAAGTTGTCAGTTTTAGTAGGCACGTTCAAGTTGGCATGAGAGATTTAACAACCCTCAAGTAGAAGGTAAGAACACAAAAGTCAGAGTCAACTAACATATTTTTAACATTTAACTCGACTATTACCCTAAAGCAGACACTGCCTCGCCCAAACAAGTTGAACATCGTTGATAGCGTTTGACTATATTTGAAGATTGAAAAAATGGACTGCAAAAGCTGCTGACGGAATTCACTATGCTGAGGACGTTTTCAACATGAAAATGTTTTTCTCACCTTTGAGACTGACAACTTACTTCAGATATGGGTAAATATAACAAAAAATGAGAGCAAAGGCCAGTATCTTTAAAATTTCCGATGCAGTCCTCCCTAAATCCCTAAAGACCTGCCTCTGCGTAGACTTTTACTGGCTAGGTATCTCTAAGAGACAAGCCAAATAACTGGATTGTTTGCCTTAGTAATCGATTTTGGAGGCTGTAACACTTAACTGCAGATATCAGAATTCTTAGAATCAAGATTTCTCTGCTACATTGGAAAGCCTCGGGCAGTGCTATCTCACCCAAAGTGTGTGTATCCCATGAATCCAAACAATGGATTAACACAGAAAAGATAAAGCTGGAATAATTTGCTTTCCTTTATAATTTTAATGTAAATAGGCCTTATGTGAAATCCAAAGCAGCTTTACAGGATCATATTTCCAGCTGTTAAATAATTTTCCTTCCCAGAAGGCAGATTTTCCACAGGGTGCATTTGTTTTCACATTCATAGACAGCACAAGGCCAAACCATGGTGTAATAATACTATATCAAAATAAAAAGTGCAAATAAAGAACTGCTATTCACTAAAGTACTACTATTAACTACATTATTACTATTCACTGTGGTACAACTATTCATTCTTTCTCTTCTTCTTTTTTGAGTCCTCCTAGCAATCAGAGCTTAGCAGCATGAATCAGTTTGAGCCATCGAGCTCTGTTCATCGTGTATTGTTCCTCAAGTCCTCGTTTCCCAAGATCTATCTT
Source organism: Morbakka virulenta (assembly GCA_003991215.1). Classification (NCBI taxonomy): domain Eukaryota; kingdom Metazoa; phylum Cnidaria; class Cubozoa; order Carybdeida; family Carukiidae; genus Morbakka; species Morbakka virulenta. The sequence continues at coordinate 321,733 of RDPX01000043.1, read as the reverse complement.
TACCACATCTCATCATCTCAACTTTTTCCTACCAACAAATCTTCTTTCTCCTACTGGGCCCTTTCTTGCCCTCGGTATTGCAGATCGATCTTCCTCCTAACCACATGTAAAAACCTTCTAAACATCATTTCTCTCAACGTTTTACTTATACAAGTCACTGTAGTACTTTTCCTGAGTTCATCATTTGTGCATCTTTCTTGCAAGGACACTCCCAGTATTCATCTCTGCATTTTCATTTCTGCTCACATCAATAACTGCTTTTCTTTCTTCCTTAAGGCCGAAGTTTCTCCTCCATATGTCGGGACTAGATAGAGCATCGTCAGGTAAACCTTAATTTTGAATCGATTTAAGATTTTTTTTATTACAAACTATTCCTTTACCTTATTGCCATTTGTTCCACCCTGCCTTGATTTGCTCTCTCATTTCCCTTTGAGAACCTCCTGTCTCATCTGTGATTGATAAAATTATTTAAAACTTGTTGCCTGGTGCAGCTCCTCTTCCTTACCATCCTTGCTGCCAACCTTCTTAACCCTTCTATACAAAGAATCATGATCTCAGCCTTCCTGGTATTAACCTTTAGCCCCTACCCTCCTAATGTTTCCTGTCACATCCTCATCTTTACTGGAGTTCCACCCCGGTGTCGGCCATGATCGCAATCCTCCGTCACCGCATCCATTACTGTGACAAACAGGAAGGGGCTGAGTTTAGTATTATTTAAGCAATTTTCCTACTTTATCTTGAAAAGGAAAAGGCCATTAAGTCTAAATATCCCTTTAAAACTGTAGTATCTAAAACATTTTTATTTTTGTTGAGGGTGGAGTAAGGCATATAGAGGTTATTGAAAATATAACTGTGGTTTGTTTGATTGTTCTAATCTGGAGATCAAATACGAAGCGAGGTTTAGCGAAGATAAAGTGCTTAGTAGAATTTAATAATAAAAACAATGCTATGCAACCTGTTGGATGTGGTTGGCTTTTAACATCCTCTGTATATACAAACTTATTACCTCTGATTATTAAACATTTCCAGAATAGTTTATTTGCGGGTTTGTATGTTTGAAGACACAGTGACAAACTGGCATTCTAAACAAGTAGTCACAAACAGGTTAGTCAAAGTAAAAGATAAGCAACCCTTTAAAAACGTGTAAGCAAAATCTTGTGCGCTAAGATAACATTAACTATGTATCTATTATTCTTACATTAAGAACGCAGTAATAGGAAAGATAGTGCTACTGGTGCATATATGTTACGTTTAAATAAGGCTTTTCATATATTAAAATCTTGGAAAGTTCATGAAAAATGGTTGTTAGTGAATTACTCTGGAAGGTAAGAAAATCTTAGAACTGATACAGGTAGAACTGTTATCAGCTTCAGCTCAAAATAGAGAAGAAATATTTGGGCAAAGTTTCTACTACTGCTTTGTTTTCAGTAGCCATCTAAGGTATTGTTGTTGCTTTAGTGTTTTAAGAAATTTTAAATTATTTACAAATCCACAATCTAAAACAACGTTTTAATTATTTTCAGAGTTTAAATGAGTGAATTTTGACAATGTATACTCTATATTAAAACATTTCCTGGATTTTATTCCCAGGTTCCCTCCGATTGAACCCTCAACTAAATTTTCCCCACTTGGCTTGGCTTTCTGCCTCGCACGGTTAAGATCCTGTTCATTCTTTACGAAAGCTCTTTAATTCACCCTCGTTGTCTACCCCCGATTAAACCCTCGACTAACTCTTCCGCACATAGCCTGTCGTCCTTCCTCACTAGCTCAAAATCCACTTTATTCTTTACCAAAGCTCTTTAATTCATCCTCGGTGCCTACCTCCAAATTCAACCTTTAATCAACTTTCCACCATTTGGGTTGTCTTCCTGCTTCACTCGCTCAAACTCCAGTTTATTCTCTACCTACACTATTTAATTTACCCTCGTCCTACCTCTCCTGTCCTTTATATGCACTAATGAGCCCTGTGCTTACTTGTTTGCACTGCCTCTTTCTCTTGCCAGTACATGTCCTCACAATATCACGAGTATTATCCAACAAATCCTGCACATCCTGGTGATCTGCAGTTTCCTTTATCATTTTTTTCATTCGCTGCGAGTGTTTTAAGGCCAAAAGACAAGGAAGGTTGATAAACACATTTGTACATTTTTACTTCAAGCTTCAAATATATGTTCTAGTTTCAAACAACTACACCAATTTATTTTGACTTTCCCAATCTACTAATCTGATACCAGTTAAAAAGATGGGATCTTTAACTGCAGGGAATTTATTATTTCAATCTTTAAAATCTAATATATACTCTTTTGGTAGTGAAAGAGGCTAACTTGATAACAGAGAAAAGAACTGACACTGGATATCTACCCAGCAATGTGGCCTAACAAGGATTTTTTGTAAATGCGCAGTTGTGCAGAAGATTTGTGTAACAGTTTTATGAAGAAAATGATATTAATTCTGTTAAAAAACCTTGTTCCTTTTTACTACCAACTGTTCAGTAAGAATGAAAGCAGGTGATCTTTAAAAAATTATATCTTTTTCCAACTGTGGCTTTCTTATCATTTCTTTTGTCATTGTTCATAGAAAGCAAAAAAAGATTTTTTAATATGTATTTTTAATTATTTTGCAGATGAGAGAAATTTAATTACTTCTTTTTCATATGAAACCTTACAGTGGTAGTGATTTTAACACTTACAAATTGCCAATTATCTGTGATGCTTAGCGCTAAATTTAATACTTTCCGCAAATAATTTAAAAAAAAGCTATGTCTCAGAAACTGGATATTATTTTACCATATGCTATTCTTATCTTATTTATGGTGAAAAGACAAGAGGAGAAAGTTGTGCCTTTAAAAACACCGTTTAAAGTTCCTCCGCTGAGTATATACAAAATAAATTTGAATCTTTCATCATTTGCTGCTCCATAGGGCATTTCTTCTTCTAGCCAACCCTGAAAAGGAGATCATTATAATTGATCTTGGGTATATAAATCAAGCGATGTTAATGTATTTTGAATTTTCTTACCTTGCCAACTTTCCCCAGTGTTCCCCGTAAACGGAAAACAACTCTTCTGTTATTTCTCCGTACTTGACATATCTCATGTTTAGTCTAAAACAATAAAAGACATTATCTAGTGGGTGTTTAATGGTGCTTTTTTACTCATTTGCTCTTGATTNAAACCTTACAGTGGTAGTGATTTTACCACTTACAAATTGCCAATTATCTGTGATGCTTAGCGCTAAATTTAATACTTTCCGCAAATAATTTTAAAAAAAGCTATGTCTCAGAAACTGGATATTATTTTACCATATGCTATTCTTATCTTATTTATGGTGAAAAGACAAGAGGAGAAAGTTGTGCCTTTAAAAACACCGTTTAAAGTTCCTCCGCTGAGTATATACAAAATAAATTTGAATCTTTCATCATTTGCTGCTCCATAGGGCATTTCTTCTTCTAGCCAACCCTGAAAAGGAGATCATTATAATTGATCTTGGGTATATAAATCAAGCGATGTTAATGTATTTTGAATTTTCTTACCTTGCCAACTTTCCCCAGTGTTCCCCGTAAACGGAAAACAACTCTTCTGTTATTTCTCCGTACTTGACATATCTCATGTTTAGTCTAAAACAATAAAAGACATTATCTAGTGGGTGTTTAATGGTGCTTTTTTACTCATTTGCTCTTGATTTTGTGACTAGCGTTTATATACAATAATACATAGTCATATTGAAAATTGTATTATACTTAGTAGTAAATCATTAGTCGGTGATAAAAATATGATACATCCTAAAGCTGAAAATATTTCTGCTGCTTCCGGGGACTCAAGATCAAATATTATATTCAAAGTTATCTTTACATAATAGGGAGATCCTGAGGTGAAATGGGTATAAATTCAAAATTACTGGTCTTCCCTTCATCCACCCAGCCACTAAAACCAACTATCTATTGATAAACAAATTATTATCTCGGTTTATTTTATATGTGTACAACCGATGTTAGCCAAGACATCAACTTTTAGTTGAGTTTTCATAGTACGCCAATTTGGGTAAATAATGGCTTCTGATAAGCAATCTGTGAATTTGTTTTTCTAACTTTACCATGTTTCTAAACGAAGTGAACATTTGGCAGACAAATTTGCAACATTTAGGCGTACCAAAAGATAAAAGTTACCCCAAGATTGATTACGGCGTTTAAAGGAAACATTGAGTCTACTGGTTTGTCATTTAAGGTCGTCTCATTCCTTGCAGTACTTAGAAAATACATGGGTAATTTTTATTTACAAATGTTTATCTTATTTTAATTGTTACAGAATATTTCCATAGAACTTATTAGATATGATATTTTTCCATGGTTGCTTGACTCATAAATTGAAATTCAAGTATAGACAATCACCGTGGGCTATAGAGAAAGGTGAAAAAAATTAAGGTTATGGACCATCTAAAGGAGTATCTTTTAATCTGTAAAACACTCTAGGTCAACCTATTAGATCTTCATCAAGCCAGTTGGTAAAATTAGAATAGTTATAATGTTATGCTTTAAGAAAGTGTTTAAATGTTCTGTTTTAAGGATCGAAAAATATTTTGTGCTTTAGTTGTTTTCTTAATGTTTCTCACCAGTGTTCTATTAATACTTAAAGTAAAATATCCAATTTGGGTTTGAATATATAATGAATATATAATATACCTTGCTAATTATTCCTAATTATTCCGTCTCTAATGTTATATTGATGAATTTATCACAATAAGCTCATTTGGTTTGGCTACCCTAGTTTTTCAGTAAGTGGGCATATAAGCCATAATTAGTAAGACCTGTTTTTATTTGCCTTTTCATTTGGCTTTTCCTTTGAAATGATAGAACAGTTGCTTCCCGTGAAATTTCCGTCTTAATCTTAAAATTGGTGACCAGCAGCTTGTCTTTTTTATTGTGACTCAGGTATTGTGGTTCCTTTACTGAAGAATATAGCTTGAGCTTTGACATTAATGGCAGCTGTTTCCTCATTCTAGGAATATCGAAGCTTCTGTATTGGACAATACAAAATCCTGCCTTCAAAGGAAATATTAAATTATAAACAGTGTAGAAGAAATTAGTTCGTTCTTCATTTGAATTAATTTTCAGTCTATTTGTTTTCTACATACTTTTTTGTATCAACTCATTAAGCCTACGTAATGCATAATACAATCTCTATTATATAATTTCGTAGACCTTTTTTAAAAAAGGATATGTATCCTACTTTAATTCAATAAAGCCAATAATTTACTTGCAAAATCAAAATTTACAGCCTGACCACAGTTAACAAATAAACTCCCTCCCCTAGCTCCAACATCTCTCTTTCTCTCTCTCTCTCTCTCTCTCTCTCTCTCTCTCTCTCTCTCTCTCTCTCTCTCTCTCTCTCTTCCACCTTTGTCTA
>RDPX01000043.1:297410-315709 GCA_003991215.1 Morbakka virulenta | reverse complement strand
AATCTCTCTCTCTCTCTCTCTCTCTCTCTCTCTCTCTCTCTCTCTCTCTCTCTCTCTCTCTCTCTTCCGAACTTTGACTATCATAGGTCTTCACTGCTCTTTGTCTTCTAAAGTTGTCAAAAGGTCCCGAACAGACCTTCATCTACGTGTTTATGATATTCATCTACTTGTCACTGATATTGAAATAAATAATCCTCTGCCTCACTCTAGCTCTCTTTTTCAGTGATGTTTCCAGTGACAAAAAGACATTCCAATCCTTCCTTTCTTACCAAGACTCTAAAGCATCCACGGGTCACCCGCTTTCCGCCTTTTATTCAAGTATTTGAGACAGTTAAAGATTGAAGCTATACTTCTTGTTGAAACCCCTAGATCAAGGGTCAGTATTTTGATATGTTAATATTTATTTAAAAATTTGCAACCAAAATTGAAATCGTTCTATCAGTTGACTTTACTATGACACATTTTCTTCAAGTTGAGGCATAACCAAATGCAAATTTTTGTACTCGCAATTTTCAAACAACCATTGAAAGTAAAATAAAGCTATCAACTAGAGTAGCACTGTAGAACTAGAGATTAAACCAAGAAAAGTACAAATTGTATAAGCCATATTAGTTGTCTTTAATCCTATACTTTACTGGTGGATCAAGATAAAAATTCGTCTGTGACCATCATGAAGGCTGGAGAAAGAAATTTTGCAGCACCTTCCCATACAAACTCTTAAAAAGACATGCCCTTTTTATTTATTGTAAATATGCTATTGATGCTAATACAAAGTTTACTTTTTAGCAATGATGCAGTTTTAATCGAAAAGGAAACATTGATGCTAAAGTTGCCATAAATTATTGATGTGAAAAAAGGCCAAATCATGTCATATCAATGCCCAAATTAGCAACTAGGTGCATTACTACTTTTCAGTGTTTTAGACTTTCAGGTGCTGATAGACAGAAATTTCAGGGTATCCAGGGAGAGCTTTATCTGGGCTGTCAACCAATGGTGCTGATAATAATAAAGGTGAAACTAATCTTTCCAACCAATCATTGTAAAACCTAACTTGACTACAATCCATTTTTTGGTTTCTAATTAGTAAAAAGCGTTCCAAAACTACAGCACCTAATTGTATAAAAAATTTACTAAGCCTCTCACCAACCTGTCTGCAAGTAACAAACAAACAGGTTTCGGGCATCGATCCAGAGTGATAAAGCTAAAGCAACTCCTCCAGTCCGATGATGTAAAAAGAGATGCAACCTTTAGTTTCAGAGACAGGGAATGATCCAAAGAAGTGTGATCTAAATGGATTGACTGACCCGTTAAAATTTTCTAAATATAGAATAAATTCATTCCTTTCCAACAATACTTATTTCTAATTTCTCCAAGGAAATTTCGGGTCTCAATTCTCAAATCTCAATGACATTTCAAACCTCAGTAAAATATCGACCCCGAGGTCTTGTGGGAAGTACTGAAAGTTTTCACTTGGTCAAATGTATCCAACCAAAAAAGTAATAAACAAATATTTATTTATTGTCTAGCCTAAATGATGAGCCTTACAAAGATCTTGGAGACAGGATCCTAACCCATCCTCTCTTGGTCAATTGATCAGTTGATCAATATATCCTTTTGCCAAGTCCTGGAATACTTTTTGTGGCTTTTATTAGGATTAAGATACCTAGATGCAAATGAGACAAATTAATTTGTTTTATTTTCATTCACATTTTTGGGTTTCTCAATTTTAATAAGAAAATTTTCCATTACATTTTAATTTTTAAGTGATATTGCTGAGTTCCTGGGACAGACGATCATTCTTTAAATGGGATATAACAAGAGCAGTATAAAGAATTATAAACTGCAGCAATAAAAGGCTTACCTTGTGCAGATTGTACTTCCACAATATACCAGGAGTTTTATGTTGTGCATACAGATAATTCCCATTCCTAACAACATAGCAGACCCAACCTGTAAAACCAAGGTATCCTAATTACAGTAGCTACAATACTGTTATTGAAGACTCGACATAAAGCAAAACTGCCAAACAATTTAAAAATAAACCAAACTCTTATAAGTATAAATATTTATTTCAATATGTATATTTTTATGGTCAAGAAACACTTAAGGCATAAGGATGAAGAGGACGAAGATATTGAGTGAAAAGAGACTCACTACATTCAAGATGCTAAACTAGTATTAGCAAGGAAAACTTGTCAAGACACATCCCACGATAAAACCTTTAGATAAAAATATGAAAAGACACATTTCATTAATGAGAAAAAAGTTTGAGAAAAGTAGCAAAACTATTTGGACCTATCAAGTTATTAACAACGCTCTGAACTCGATCAAGAACATCAAGCTGAGCTAAGGGATCATCTGTACAGATGTAACAACAGTACTTCAGGAAAGGAAGAGTGGTAGATTTATGGAGATTAATAGAAATACCTTATTTAAGACGTTAAGGTTTAAAATGGGAAAGACCAGACGAGGCGGATCGGAAATGACACAGTGAGAGGTCAGTTGGGAGTGAATGCTAGATTGGGAGAAAGAGCGAAAGAGTTATACTAAGATGGTTTGGAGACGTGATGAGGAGAGATCAGGAGTATGTTAGAAACCGCGTGTTGAAAATGTCACCACCAGGAAAAAGAAAGCGATGTATACCAAACAGAAGCTCTCAAATTCCATCAAGAAGGATCTATAAATAACAGAGCTGTCGGCGGCGGACGCTGGCGACAGAGCCAATTATAAAAAGAGAGTCCGCTGTAGCGACCCCAAATAGGGAAAACCCGAGAGACAAAGAAGAATAAGAATAGAAATTCCTTAAGTCTCAGGCAAAGGGTAATCTCTAACATGATACATAAACCATCTTCCTAGGAACAGACTTACCAATAGATTGATTAAATAACCCAAGAAAAGACCTGGGGAAAATGTCAAACCAAGCATCTTCAACGTCACTAGGGGTTAGCATTAGAATGGTATTCCCTGGATACTGGAGGGAGATAAGATTCACCTATCTATTGGAAGACATCAGTTGTAGTTAGACATTGAATGAGCCAGCAACTTTGTGTTCCCCATTCTCTAACAGCCTGAATATGAGACTAAATCTTTGGCAAATTTGATTTGATCCTGGTGAGTTTTCTTGTGTTTAATGCCAGAGCACAAGATAGTGTCATCAAGTTACTAAAACGATTTTGGTTGCAAAGCAGAAAGAGAGTCGGACCAGTCTATCCATAAAACTACAAATATATTTTGTTATTACAGTCAAAAGATCATTAGTGGAGCAGTACACTCTAAGTATGTACTAAAAATCAGCAAAAATAGTTAGGTTTTGCAGTAATCTTCCTGATACGTCGTCGAAACGTCGAAAATCTCGCCAGATGTCAACCTTGTATATTGAGATCTAGGAAACACATTTATTAATCAATTCATCTTATATATTTGTTTTTTAGCTATATCTACATTTGTAAAACTACTCAAATAAAATATAATATTATCTATACATATATATATACATATATATACATATATACATACATATATATATTTCATTCTGTAATACCAAAAATTTAGGTTTCTGTACATTAGCACATTGTTGTCTCTCGCTTAGCTATTATAGCTCCAGTATTTGCTTGTAAAAAGTGTTCTTGTGTAAGCATTTGTGTCAGTTTTTGTCATAACTCCGAGAATATCGTACGTTTTATAGATCATTGTTTCAATAATATACTAGAACTTTACTGGAACTAGCTATCAAATGCTAAAAGCTGCTACCAACTTGGTGCATTTTCACAGAGAAGCTTCATTTTTATCTTCAATGATTAGTAAATAATACTTGGATTACGAAACATGTTTTGCAAAGTTGTGTTGGATTTTATCGAAATATTTATTAGTGAATTTCTACTTCTTCTATGATTTTAATTTCCGAATTCCAATATTCGCTTCTTTTGAGTAGATTGAAACTATTATCTTTTCTTAGTTGATGAATGACATATGCTGTTAGGTCATTTGAATTCCTTTCAAGTGTAGACAAAACAAGAGCCGTTTATCAATATTATAAAGATTACTGCTCTAATCTTTTTCACTTTACAATGACCTAATTTTATAGCAAAATAAAAAGGAAACAAATGACACGTAGCACTAACGATAGATTTCACTTCAAAATTTTTAAGTCATACTGTTTACAAACTCTGATTAATTGTGTTTGGAATGAATGACATTTTCAAATGTATTAAAAGTTATTGAAAAAAGAACCATATATTCCAAATTTATTTTTAAAAATGTTATAGTTAGATTACTCAACCTGTGCTTTAGTATTTAGTTGTAAAGTTTTTTAAAACAAGAAATATTTCAAGGATCAATTAGGATATAAAGACACTTATGCAAGATAAATGTAGCCATTTCTTGCCACCTAGCATTTTTCTCAAATTTTGTGTAAAAGGACACTTTCTTAGAAAATTAAGTATTATTGTGAAAAAGAATTTTGAATTTACATGGGTTTCACGTCAAATAAATGCCTGGAAGATATTTGACGAGGTAAAAGAAAGGCAAAAATATTTATTGGTATAAGAAATAAACAAAAAAAATTTATGTGATAAAATAACCCACGCTTTAAGGAAAAGAAAAGTTTGAGGAATGATATCCATGATATATTTCTTACTCTTTGAGGAAGTAATAGTAATGTCCTTATTTACTCGACACCTTAACTATTGATTAGGAGATTGGTACTCTGTCATCTATGACCAAACTTTCCAAACTCTATGTACGGAGATCCATCGTCACGCTTCCTAATTTTTTATACTATCATATGATCTATGACAACTCTTTACATTGACGTCTGTTAAGAGATTATTCTTGGTTCTTTTATGCTGATATTCTATGCATTTAAATGATATTAATAACTTTCTTTTTACACATTAATAAGTTCTTTGACAGATTTTGTCGTCATGACTTATTAACTGAAGTTCCACAAAAATAATTCATAGTTGTCTGGTGTTTTCTACTTTCTACTTTTACTAGATTAGCAGCTTTGCCATCTGTCAACCACAAAGTTCCTCTTTCTGGATTAAATACAGTTAAATCAACATAATTCATGACAGCAAATTTGTTAAAAACTTTACCAAAAACCTCCCAAATATCAATTGATTGACAGCATCCTTTAACAGTTCCTTTCTGCTTTATTTAAGCTCTGGCGTCTTTCAATCGACTACTTTTCATAATGTTTTTTTATTTTGACTTGTATTTATAAAAGGTCGCACATAAACAGGTTCTCTTGCTAGCATTACACCATCGCCAGTCTGTTATGACAGCGAAACCTTTAACTGGAAGAAATCACATCAACTAGGGAAAATTGTATACAGCTTGGAATCAGATTCAGTCCCAATCCACTGGGACTGTCAATGAGCTACTAGTTCGTCTGGCCTATAACTAGATGTACTATTAGCCGGGAAATAAAAAAGCATGTCTAAATAGCTACTCTCTTGTTTTGTCCTCCATTATTGTACTCTCTTTCGCCAAAACTATCTAGTTGGGTCTCATTTGTACTTGTGTTCACTCTAGTTAATTTTTTTTACTTAATAAAGGTGTACAAGATGAAAACATAGTGTTTTTCCCTTTATAATACAAACACTGAGCAATACTTAATTTGTCGCACCCAATCCTCTACATTTTGACTTTTATTATTGTCATGAGACGATAATAAGAGTAATAACAGGACACCAAAGACTGAAGAAAGTGGAGGAGACTGAGCCAAGCGGTCGACTCGACCTGATCCGCTTGAAAAGGCCGAAAGGAGGAGAGAAAGAAGATCGTCATGAGACCATTACTTGTTACTAATAAGACTAACAAGTTGCAGTGAATTTTTATTTACGCATATTTTGGTACTTAGCAATTCTTGACCCACTTTTTTTGGTAATAGTCAAGACCTCAAACACAATTTTGAAGCTTGTCTACTTTTGAACCCTATGAACTGTATAAATTGTACAGTGGAATTAAATAATGTGAACATTAATGCTGGAAATAAATTGCCAAATATTTGAAATACAGGAAACCCCTTTTAAATTGTGTGTCGCTTTCAATATCGCTATTACTTTTGTCAGCATTTAAATATTCTGTGAACAGATTGGTAAGTTTATTTGTGAAGAAATTAAAATTATTAAAGAATATTTAATAATTTTTGACTGAATTTAGTAAATAGTCAACATAAAGGATTTAAAAGTAATGGACTCTAGCCTGGATAATCAAGTACAATTCCAAAAGTCATGGAATGTATTGCAAGGAGATACTGGTAGATAAAAAATGCTATAAATGAGATTTTCTATTTTTTTTTGAATATGATGTTGGTAATGTTTGTGTTGACGATACGAGTGTGAATTCACTAAAAGTTTGTCATACTCACCTCACCCTTATTACCAAACTGTACCAAGGGGGTAGGGGTAGACTTTGAGTCCTATGCAGTAAACAGTAACACAAAAGTCTTTGCAAGTAAGTATTTACAAACCATGGGAAGACAAATTTTAAAGGAATACCTAGCTTGTTGATAATTATTAAGACATTTGCTAGGGACGATTTATAAACATAAAATGAGTTCTCTGCTTCTAGATTCAAGACAATTGTAAGTACATTTATTCCCATCACCCATATTAGATATACATTTGATCAAACCATACTATAACGTCAGGCTGTTAAGGGATATTGAACTAAAATAAGGATTCTCAAACCATACAATTGTTGCAGGTTAGTGCCCATTCACCTTGAGCAAATTTGTAACATATGATTGTCTTTTGTAGTCAGAATAGTCAGTAAGTTGTGATAACCTAAGTTTAAGGGCTTTTATCTATTAACTTATATAATTATAAGCAGCTTATTTTTAGACGTGAGATCAATAGTTGTAGACTTTTTGCTTTAAATAACCTACTAAATCCGAAGAACAACATTTTTTCTTACTAATATATCAATCCATACTATTAAACCTGGCTCACTGGTATCCAAATGACTAACAAAAATAATTTGGAGTTTTTAGAGGTCAATCATCAATAGTGTAAGGGACAATGATAACCTATCCACCTCAATAATTAAGCTTGACAACTAGTGTCTCGCTCAAACTTCAATTTATTCATCACTGGTCTTCATTTTTGACTTTGCTGAGTTAGAGTGTGACTGACTGGCTACTGTTTCCAACGGACTATTTGTGTTTTAATTGTAATGGAGATAAATCTTTCAGCTGCTTACATTTTGAAGGTAAAGCATTTGCCAGCATTAAAATGCCAGGAAAAAATATTTTTTTAAATCATTTTCACCAACCTTACTCTTTGTCACTCTATAAGAGACTTCCTTCGCAAGAGTAACACTTTGATACTACCAAAACCAGAGGTGTTAGATAATGTTGAGGCCCTTCAAAGACCAAGACAGAAATTTCAATAAAAGATTTATACATGTTTTTAATAGGTATACGCTTCTGTATTGAAGACGTTCCATCTCCTCCAAATCCAACCCAGCTACAAACTGCTACTCAAATAAAACACTTTGATTCTCTTTGATCCTAATGGCCATCGGCGAATTGCGTAGATAATATGTTAAATGTTAAATGTAAGGTATAAATTGTCTTTGTACTAATAAACTATTCTACAAATTGCCAATATATATTACCTCTTGCACAAGTACTTACCACGATACCACCATGCATAACTGCTGATGGCAATCCTAAGACACCAGTTCCAACAAAAGCTTTAAATATATGCATGAGAGCTTGCCAATCTCTAAACATTGCAAAAGATAAGAAAATTTAAGGGATACTAAAAAGTCTAGTAAAATGTAAAATAAAAACTACTGGACGCTAAGACAAAGCGAATAATTAAGAGGTGGAATTTTGCCTGCAACAGCAAATTTGGTTCTAAAACTGGTCCTTACTTTTCTAGTTTGGCTACATTCTCATTAAAACTGATTAAATATAAGTAATAGCTTCAAAAATAATAAAACTATTAACCTGTTTTTAATTCTTCCCTTAATGATTCATATTTTTTATCATAAAAATATGATATTGACATTTTTCTTTTAGCCCCTAACTATGGAATGTACTTAAGCTCACAACATGTTCGTTTTCAGTCAGTTAATGCTCCCCACCACCACTCTTAAAATCTGATCCAGTCAAACAGGCAAGCTTCTGATTTCAGTTTCCGTGTGATTTTTACAAATTACCATTTCGTTCAAATTAAAGTCTAAACCTTTTTCAGAAAACGATGTCGCTCAGTAAAGAAACAATCCTAGAGTCATTATTAGTTGGATATCATTAAACTCATGACTTGTTCTATTACCTTGTCCCACATATAAAATACTAGAAAGTTCACTTCTAAGTACGGTATAAAATACTTGTTAATACGGTATGAAACTTCATAAGTCACTAAATTGAATTAAGGTAATACTTCTGTAATTCAAAAATTATTGAAAACTTTGTAGTAACTTTGAAAACTTCGAAGCAGAAAGAGTTATCCACTTAATTAGAGAATATTAATGAGCTATAGACCAAGGTTTTTTTCAACATGTCTCCACTTCCATTTTAATGATTTGGTAGACGTATTATCAATCCCATCAACACGTATTGATTTGCCAAATGATAGGTATTCGAGAGGATATCAAAACTGTTGATGAGGACTTCCGTTTTTGGCTCAATGACAATGTCTTAGATATGTAGCTTTTTTTGTTGATCGTATGCATAAATATATAGAGAGGGACGCATTACTTCTTAGTTACAAAAATTGTGTTTTGATTCTATTGCAACATGAATACATTGCTGTTTGTCATCCAGAACAAGTAATAATACGGTGATATGAGTAATCATGTTATAGAACAAAATGATTCTAGTTGGGATTTTTTTCAGGGTGACTTCTCTCATCATAGTTGGTTAAATTAAAGTTAGGTTTTTGGTAAGTCAAAGACACCCCGACATGTCCTAGGCGTGACGTTTTCCCCAGATTTAAGTGTGCGCAGAAATATTTCGACCAGAATTTTTTTAAGGAAACAATTTTAATGTTTTCTTTAATTGATCACTTTTTCAAGTCGCAGTTGTTCACATTATGTTAATGTATTTTCGAGCTTTGTTTAAGCACCTCTTTTTTTCTGTCCCATGATTGCACCTGATTTGTACAAAACCTAAAGGTGAATAAATGATCTGCCTATTTTGTCTTTAAATTTTGACAGAATTTTTTATATATATTTGTTCAATTAAAACTTGTAGCACTGGTGTTGGAATTTCTTGCAGTGTTCCTATAATTTCTTCAATGTCGAGAAGATCAAAATACCCTACCCTCTCTTTTTGTCCTTTTTAAAACTATTATTATCTTGCCATCCCTCATTATTTTGCGGAATCGTCGTATTGTTTTACTCATTTAATCTATCAACGCCTTTTTTTTTCTTTTCCTCTTTTATAGTTTTAACCTCATTTTACCCAGTAACTGGGGCTCAGATGGTGCCGTTCTTAGAGACTTGGATTTGGCAGTGAGGAATTTCTTGGCCGGATGCCCTTTCTAACGCCAACGAATGCCTTTTTCTTTTGTGAAGTTCCAAAGTCGCCCGCATGGGGAATTGAACCCGGAACATCTTGGTTGCGGTGCAGCTGCACTAACCATTTAGCTACGGCTCCTCCTGATCTATCTACGTCCATGGTATTATTGTTTTTATTATGTAAAGCAGCAAGGTACAAAAGAACGAAAAGCTGACTATACTTCGAAATTTGACCAAGTTTTGTCTAGAAAAAACATTTGATATGGATACTAAGCAGGAATACATAATACAAGGCAAAAATATTTCAGCAGCAAGACAACTTGGAACGGTTATACTGCAGATGAAGATAAAAAGAACCTCTATTCCTTTATCATTGAAGTATTGTTAAGCATGTTTTCTTATTTATAGGCAGTCCTAAATGATTATGATTTGTTTAGAATGTCTTTTAAGTCGTAAAGTTTCTGTACTCATTTAAAGAGTTTCTAATTTCATATACTTACACTGATAAAACCATATTTCCAAAATCCTGTTTTGTGTAAATTCAACAAAGATGGAAATGATTAATTTCATGAACTATTTATTAGTTTATATGCACTGCTTTTTCAGCTAGAGATTTAACGTGGCTGAAACAGATGGACCCATAACTAAAGATAGAAATAGATAAAAATAAAGCGGAAGTTTTGTAGGTAAATAATAGCAGATTTAAAATACTCAAGAATGAGGTGCCTTATCAGAGTTCTCAATACAATGCTTAAAGCACAAAAGGAAGGTGTTATGCTTAGCTTTCAAATAATAATTCTTTTTTTCTTCATAGATCCTTAATCAGATCATCATTGTTGACATATTTTTGTTGTTTTTCCAAAGTACCCATTAATACCAGCTAAAAGTGAACAAATAGGGGGATTTTTCTCTTTTATCAAATAATGCCTCTTAAGTAAATTAATTATATTTTCCTTGTTTCTACACTTGAAAAATAAGCTTTGTTACACTCCTCTGCCTTTAGGCAATGCCATGGAAATTAATTTTTTTCTACAATAATATAACATTTTTATCAAATACCAACTCAGAATATCTATTATTTAATTAGCAATCGGGTACACGAGGATTTTAGTGAACTGTAAATTTTAATTATCAGAAAATCTCTTCAGAATTTAAAACACAAAGTTTAAAAAGTGATCTGGTTGGGAATAAGATGCATTTGCTTAAGTGGCAAAGCAGATGAAAATGAACTATGAAAGTGATCCCTACAATAAAGCAGACAGTTGACAGAGACATGGGACTATTTTATAGAAAAGTAAATCACAAATTTATTTTCCGTTTATAAGGAGTTAGTCTCAGTCCCATAGTTAGCACTGGAAGATATGACCCCTAGTCAGAATAACGAAAATTGACGCTTCTTCTTCAGATCCAGCTCCATTACAAAGTTAATCATAAAAGCACCCTCAAACAGATATCTGTGCAACGTCTTCCACTTTAGTTAAGACATCAACTATTTGAGATACCTTTTGTTGAAATCATTCACGAAGCTAATATTGACTATAAAACTCATTTGCTTTCTTCTACATCTAAACAGAGAGTAGAGGAGGAAGGAATTGACAGGACACCTATTAATTCTTGTGGAGCTAATTAAAAACTCAGTTTGTGTTCCATGTGTTCATCTGCTGTTTTAAAAGATGGTTCTGCACTGGTTCTGAAAAAGGCTTTTTCCTGTGATGTACATTGGAAAATTTAAAAATATTTTTCTAAAAACAATTTTAAGCAACATTGGGTTTTTAACCTTGACAACCAATCAACGTTCTCTCTCTCTTTCTCTTTCTCTTTCTCTCTCTCTCTCTCTCTCTCTCTCTCTCTCTCTCTTTCTCTCTCTAGTTCTCTAGTTCTCTAGTTGGTCTGTATTCCAGGTCCATAAATAAATAAAGACTACATCTACTTCACAAAACAAACAACATAGGAATCAGTTTTAGAGATATAAATCATGTTTTTAACAAAACATTTCCGGCAGAAATAGTAACCCGAAAAATAACTAATTATTTGGGGTAATTTTATGTTCATGCGTTTTATTGAAACTAAATTGCTATATTCTTGTCATAACTGACAAGCTAAAAATCCTTCTACGACCGGCAGCATCATTTTAAAAACAATAAACTCTTGAAAGCGTAAGACGCAATATCAACAGCAGCAGTGCCTTTATAGTATTCCATGGTATTGGATATATGAGATACAATTGGGTTCCTCCAATATTTTTCTATACTCATTGTAATCGTGAAGAGACATAACACATTGATAAGCTAGATACAAGACAAATAGCTTACATATGCCTCCGACACTTTACACTACAGCTGTTATATCTAAAGTTCAATGTTCGTATTAATGTCCAGAGATACATGGCTATTCCTGTTAAAACTTTTCGTATTTGTCAACCCAGCACAATGTAAGCTAATACTTCACTGTCTATCATCTCACGTGCCTAATTATTTATGTTTTGCTAGTTCAGAGATAAATTCCTTCAGTCATTAGATAATTGACCTCACTGTAAATTTTAGCTCAGGATAATACTTTTGGAAGATACCTATAGTAACCAACTTTTTCTGATCATAAAAGCTTGAAATATATTTTAGATGTTTCGTTTTTTGCTTATTTTCAGTGTTCTTCCCTTTTCGAAATTAGTAACCCTTCGAAGTTTTAGGATATGAAACACTATTAATAAGGCGTTTACCAGAAGTAAAATGAATTTTGATTTTGACTGTAAGCGAAGTTCAGTTCTATACTCGATCCGGTACCGATTTATTATGTGGGTAAAAATTTGATAATATTTCCGATTCTGGTCAGCCAGTCCACTCTTTTCAAATTTCGTACATTTACTTCAAAGTTTTACAAGCACTACAATGTTCTTTCTAGTGCTCACCAAAATGGTCACTCCTTACTGTGTCTATGGTGTGAAACCAAAGGCAAATTGTTTTACAAAATATATACTAATTATCTCTATTGCATTTATGTAGTAATGTTTTTTACGTAGTAAATGACAAATTGAAAGTGACCCTTAAGTAATCGAAATTAGTGCATTTCATAAAAGCCTACCAGGTGGTAAAACCTTTCAAAGAC
This sequence comes from Morbakka virulenta, assembly GCA_003991215.1. Classification (NCBI taxonomy): domain Eukaryota; kingdom Metazoa; phylum Cnidaria; class Cubozoa; order Carybdeida; family Carukiidae; genus Morbakka; species Morbakka virulenta. The sequence goes on along the minus strand of RDPX01000043.1, from coordinate 303,133 downwards.
TTATAGCACGCAAGGAGAGAACGGTCAATCCTTTTCCCAACAAACTTTTTTACTAAGAAAGGTTCGTCCTTTGTTAACATGGAACTCATAACAAGTAAAAGTTAAACTGTACTGTTGTTTGCACAAAGACAGGATCCAGGTGCAATGTGTTTCAAAGATATGGTTGCAATCGGGCACCTGTGAGGACAAAAATGGATAGTAGCCAAGACATTACAGACTACCATTGTATTATAAAGAAATTGATCGATATTAACAATGTTCCTTGTTCAACACAGGGGCTTTGAATTCCAAATACGACTTTATTTTCCTACGATATGAGAATATGGTAGGTGAATACCTCAATGGATGAGTTAAAGAACATATGATTGATTGACCATTTTGTGAATGGACGTATTTTATAATAAGACAAATAGAAAGGTAAGTAGATACATAAATATATTCATAGGTATAAAGAAACAAAAATAGATACAGTCATAGATCAATACACCAGTAGAAAGATAATCATGCAGACCTATGCACATATACATGCAAACATACTTAAAGTGATAGGTGGATCAGAATTGACTGGTTGAGTGATTAAATGAGTACATGATGGATGGATTGATCAATTGATTGATTGATCAAGTTGTCGATTGATTATTTGATCAATTGATGGATTAATCATTTTTTTTTGCTTTTTCCTTTTGTCTTTCACTGGAATTTCAACCTGCTTTAGCTGCCATAAAATTTACTTGACAAAGTTTGAGAAACAAATGATATATAACAATTAGCAAATAATCATTTACTTTACTGGCGAAATAAGTTAAAGAATGTGTCACGATGCTTTACAATAGTGATAAATCCTGTTGCATTATTTTTAGAATTTAAAGAAGCCAAAATTTACAAACATGACATTTGGTGACTTGGTCATTGTTATTGCACTCCTATACTGACTTTACATAATTAAAAGGCTTTGACAATGGTTTTGTCTTTTGTATACAATGTTTAATCACATCCTTTAGGTTAGAGAATGCATTTCCTAAACAGCTGGCAACATGTGGGTGTTTTCTTTCATATACAACCAGACTACAATTTGTGGTAATAATTTTTTTCTTTTGTCTGGGAAGTAAGTCTTGCCTACTATGATCAAAATATCCGCCATAAAGCAACAAATATACCATCAGATGAGATTTTTCTCCTATGAAGCCGCAAAATAAATAGTAAGAAGGAAAACAAAGCATTACTGTTAAAAAATTCAACCTTCTATAAATGTTGTTACGTCTCAAACAATTTAATACTGATTAATAGAAAAACTAGCCGAAAGTACTATAACAATGTAAAGAATTCAATAATAGGAATTTTTTTAGTATGAGAGATCAACCATATCATGAATTTATAATATCTCATTTATTTCGAAGCAGCCTTGTACGATTTTTAAACAGCTATGTTCTGTGCGTCTAGGAATAGGGCGGATTGGATATTGTTTTCAATTTTGACAACATTTGAAGCACCACAAGAAGTTTGTTCTACCTAACAAATTACAGACAATGGTTACCCTAAAATAGTTTAGGACAACCATAGAAAATATTTTTATACAGTATGTAAGACCTTTGGCTTATTTATATTGCCATCTACATTATATAGCCCTAAAACTTGAATTCCTCTTTGTTCTTGTTTTTGAATTAATGGTCATCTGAAAATTTAATAGCTATATCCTATGTTAAATAAATTCTTTTTACTAAGTATATCTAGATTTATACATACAAAATATAGGGAATAAATATATCGATAAAAAAGATGAACTTACTCAAGATGGGCATCAGCTCCAATTTCAGCATCTGTTTCACTTCCATCTTCATCAGTGCTGTCTTCGTTTTCCGACTGAGAAATCAATCGAGACTTCTCCGAAGTCGAATCGATGTCCATAAATGGAGACGACTCTTTCGTTATTTCATATCGACTTTCTTTGGTGTCCTTTGTGTTTAACATAGCTTCATTTTTACTTTGATGAGCCATTGACACATCAGCTGATTCTGTGAATACTCTACACTTACTGTTGATTACTCTTGCTAAATGTTATTATTGTTTGTCACTTCCATATTATGGATTGTTCATAAATGTTTAAATTATTACTTATATGAAAAGGCTCCCCTAACTCGTGTTTATTACTTGCTTTTTCTAAATCGTTATAGAAATATTCCCCTGCACGAATATCTACATACATATCCTGCTCATACGAGAACAAACTTGATTGACAGCCAAGGTCACATCTGAAAACCTTTTGACAAGACAAAACTAAATTCTGTTTGACCAATACTTATTATAATTTGAACATAATTTTCCTTTTAGTGAAGAAATCCAGGAGTGTAGAAGCAAGGAAGAAAAGAGTGAACTATTTAATATTTGGGAAAGAAATTTCTACTTTTTGACAACAAAGAAGATACAGAGTAGAAGAAGACGCTTTTCAACTACTGTGTTTACTTCATGAATTATTGAAGGAGAGTGCAAAATAATCAACGCATACAATGGGTTGGGTTGAACGTGTTCTACAGAAGACCATCTGCTACTTCTAAAATTAGTCTACTAAAACGCGGAAATTTTTTACTTCATCATTCAAAGGCAACCGTGTAATTTCCCGAACGTTCTACATTCTCATTAATTATAAACCACGAAAACCTTTACAAAACATATTGGTAGACCGAAAAAATCTTAAAAGTTATTTTTTATTATACTTAACCTAGCGATCAAAATTGGACAAATGGAACATTTATATTTTTCAATTCGTGTTTTTTTCCATTTCTACAAAATCTTCAGTTTTTCTTTGATTTTTCTCTGTGAGCCGATAGTGCCCTGACTTTGTATATATACATTTATAGATAAATAGGTGCATATATATTAAGAGAAAGAGAGGGATAAACATAGAGACACATACATACATACATACATACATACATACATACATACATACATACATTCATACAGTATTAGGAGTAAACTCCAAACAGCCAGATGTTAAGGCTTTTTGACAAAATAATAACATAAAAAACAAACAAACAAACAACTTATACATCACAAACAAATTTTACACGACTCGAGACGCAATACATAAACAAAGCTATAGAAGAAGTGCTTCAGAAATTTAGATAAGAGACACACCATGCTGGCAACAGAGGTCCCGGGCTTGTAACCGGCAGTGGCTGCTTTTCACATGTGTTACGGGTACCCAACACTCAGCATACCCTCTGTTACCCTCTGACAGAGACAGAGAAATTACGGAAGGTAAAGATGGAAAGTGATCATTTGCCGTCAGCTCCATACAGTTAAGTACAGGCTATCAGCGATCGATCAGGAAGAGAATAGAAGGTAAAAGGTCAAGGACAGAAGAAAAGACAATAAATTCACAGAATAGTCAAATCTGAGGTAATGTGGAAACATGTTTTGTCAAAAGAAGAGAAAGCATCAAAATGTTTGCGATAGACTTTACGGANACATACATACATACATACATACATACATACATACATACATACATTCATACAGTATTAGGAGTAAACTCCAAACAGCCAGATGTTAAGGCTTTTTGACAAAATAATAACATAAAAAACAAACAAACAAACAACTTATACATCACAAACAAATTTTACACGACTCGAGACGCAATACATAAACAAAGCTATAGAAGAAGTGCTTCAGAAATTTAGATAAGAGACACACCATGCTGGCAACAGAGGTCCCGGGCTTGTAACCGGCAGTGGCTGCTTTTCACATGTGTTACGGGTACCCAACACTCAGCATACCCTCTGTTACCCTCTGACAGAGACAGAGAAATTACGGAAGGTAAAGATGGAAAGTGATCATTTGCCGTCAGCTCCATACAGTTAAGTACAGGCTATCAGCGATCGATCAGGAAGAGAATAGAAGGTAAAAGGTCAAGGACAGAAGAAAAGACAATAAATTCACAGAATAGTCAAATCTGAGGTAATGTGGAAACATGTTTTGTCAAAAGAAGAGAAAGCATCAAAATGTTTGCGATAGACTTTACGGACAACATTCCTTAATTTATTTTGGGAAGCTCCTTGTGTCATCATCCTACCGAAAAGTTCTTTGGTCTTGACGATGAAATCATCATAGAGAAGAGAAGCACCAGCGATACGTAGAGTTTTGGATAGTATTGATCCATAGAACACATGACGAGGTAAATTTCCAGATAGATCCGGCATTCAGATGATATGGAAAGGAAAAGTATCGCGCTTGTCAAATAGCTTGTAAAAGAATAATCCATCTTTGACTGTTATGTCCAAGTCTAAAAAGGTAGCATGTTGGCCTGTGTGTTCGCATTTCAGTACTAGCTCACTTGGATAGTTTTCGTGATGACTTTTTTGAAATTTCTCTGAGTCGTTAATACTTCAGGCATCATCAATAAAACGAAAGCAATTTTTACACTTAAATCCACGATATCGATCAGTGCAAATTAGGTTGGTGATGAACTTATTTTCAAAATGGTAGAGATAAAGGTTTGCCCAGAATGGAGCAGGGTGTATACCCATGGGTATGTAAATAATACAAACTAGCTCACTTAATGGTTTAGTTGAACAAGACGCAGAAGCCACAATAAAACGAGCCCTAGAAGGATTGTAATGCATCTTTGGAGTCCAGTACATAAATGGTAGTGATTTTTGGTTTTCAGAAACGTCCAGGTCTAAAGATTTGCATAGCTCCACATTTACTGTTATAATGTCTTGGGCAGATGAGCTTGATAATTCGTACGTATTGGAAACGTTTCCAGTAAGACCTAGTTCGTTGAAACGTTTTTCAATATAGAACTTTTTGCAGACTATCGCAATATTGTTTGACTCTTTGTCAATGGGGACAAAAACATATTTTGAATATAGATATTTTAAATAGTTACAAACTTCAGTATCTTTAAGGATAGACTTTACGGGACGTGGGGTGACCTTTGTTTTTGGGATGCTGATCTTTGATGTTACTAATCGAATTATTTCATCCTTCAAAGCAGTAAGAGAACCTTTTGTAAGACTGAATTTTGTCTCTAGGTCTGATGAGAACTCCTTTACATACATACATACATACATACATACATACATACATACATACATATATACATACATACATTCATACATACATACATACATACATACATATAAACATACATACGTAAGAACAGAAATGCATATATCGATACATAGATGCAAAGACGTACAGATGCATACATACATAGATAAATAGATACAGATGCATAGATGCATAGATGCATAGATGCATAGATACATAGATACATAGATACATAGATACATAGATATATAACATATATATTCATTTATATATATATATATATATGTATCAAATTTATTTTGTTTATATATTTATTAAATATTACAGTATTTTATATCAAGTTTTCCAAGTTTTTTTATGTGATGGTTGCTTGTGTCTTCTTTACTTCTAATTAACTTCGTTCATTGTAATAAATAATATATATTATTAATAATATAATATAAATGTTACCTCCACTAGTATTTCTAACCATGGCTAGCCTGCATATTTCAGTACAATTTTTAAGAGCGTAACTATAGTTCTATTTGGCCCACACTATTCTTCTTTCGGCTTTTCCATCAGGGGTCGCCACAGTGGACTAACGCTCTCCACCTCTGTCTGTCGGTGGTGTCGTCTGAGGAGGCTCCAACCACCCTCATGTCATCATTCACCGAGTCAGAGAACCGTCTCTT
>RDPX01000043.1:277656-294559 GCA_003991215.1 Morbakka virulenta | reverse complement strand
ACAGGAGGCAGAGCATCTTTCTGCATTTAATCATCTTGGCCAGTTTAAATAGCAATCCTCCTCTCCATACGGTGTCATATGCTGCTGATAGGTCTATGAAGGCCACACCTGTTTTCCTCCGCTGCTCGTATCCTGCTTCTATATAGGATGTCAAGGCTAGTACTTGCTCTGTTGTGTTCCTTCCCAGTCTGAAACCGGCCTGGCCCAGCGGGATGTGTTTGTCTATTATTGGCAAGAGCCGGGTAAGGAGGACTCGCTCAAGGAGCTTGTACATGCAGCATAAGAGTGAGATCGGTCTGTAACTACAAGGGGAGTTTGCTGGCTTGCCTGGTTTCACTATTGCTATCACCCTGGCCTGCTTCCACTGTCTTAGGAATTTCCCTTTGTTTATTACGTCTGTATATGCGTCTGCTAGCCATCTGATCCCTTTTTTCCCAGATGTTTCAACATCTCAGGGTATATGCCGTCGATGCCTGCTGTTTTGCCTGTTTTCAGATATATGGATACACAAATAAATGGATACATAGTTACCTGGAAACATAGATGCCTGGGCACCTAGATACCTAGATACATGTATACGTAGATACTCATATACCTAGATACCTGGATGCCAGATACCTAGATGCTTAGATACATAGATACATAGACACATACATACATAGATACATCGATACATCGATACATAGATACATAGATACATCGATAAATAGATACATCGATACATAGATACATCGATACATAGTTACATCGATACAAAGATACATGGATACAAAGATACATGGATACATGGATACATAGATACATGGATACATAGATGCATTGATACATGGATGCATGGATGCATGGATACATGGGATACATGGATACATGGGATACATGGATACATGGATACATGGATACATAGATACATAGATACATGGTTGCAATCGCTAATACAATAACGTTCATTTTAGTCGATAGCTATTTAGTAGAGAAAACGTCATCTGCTTTTAAAACCAGTGTGCGTCGAAAATGGATCTTCACTGAACAATAATTTTAACTTTTCCTATTGGTCTAATAAAACATTTGTCCGTCGTGCCGTCGTTATTTGCTTTTCTGAGACGTTGTCAGGAGAAATAGTTAAAATTATAAAAAATTTTGTTAAGTAATGGCCATACTAAGTGTGTTTTAGAGAAAGGTTTTCGGTGCAAATTGTGTAGTTTCGAAAACCCTATTAAATAGCCCCCCCCCGAAATGTCCTGTATCCCTCAAGTTACCCTGGATGGGTCTGATTTCTACAAAGTGTCCAAAAGTAAAATTACGAAGGTAGTTTTTGAATGTTATCGTGCTTCTTCACCTTAAGTTATTTTTCATCTCACGAAAATTTCTTTCTTTATCTACAACGGACATCTTATCTCCCCAAAAATTTAAGTATGGTAGTGTATGAGTTTAAGTACGGGTGCGATGACAAGTATGTAGACCGTACATGCGTAAGGTTGACAGATAGAATAAAACAGCACGTGTTCAGTGTTTTTAGAAAAAAAACCCGAGTTTGTCGAGCTCAACCAAAAAGACAATGCAAAGGAGGATGCAATCGTGTGAATCCGATTCTTGTATCACACCATTTGCTGCTATACCGCGAATGAAGTGAAAATTTTGAGATAAATCAGTTCAAGATAATTGGCCGAGCTAAATTTACCTTTCATTTAGGGACATTACATGCAATTCATATTCAATTTTCATCACCTCCTGTCTTTAAACAAAAGGAATTTGTTTAGAGTTTACAATTGTTTGAGACAGCCAGTCACCAAAAGTGATGAGGTTTCCTCGGCCCATCAACAAAAAGCTGGAGGGCTTTCTTAACCGTCTCTTTGTTTTCAGTATTGAAATGAAAAATACACTTCCTTTCAGCTTTCTTATTCGGGCGCCTTTGGCCCAGTCAAGCCCTAGCGAAATAGTTATTGACCAAAATGAACATTATTTTAATAGGGACAATTATATTTATCACAATATAACTATTACATCTTAACCTTAATTTAAACACGATTCAAAACACTGGTTTTATCTTTACCTCCTTTTTTCATCTTCTAGTCACGTGGCTCCGACTGTGTAGAGGTGAAGGTAGTTATTCCAAATCTTAACGGCAAGCCTTCCAATAATTTTCAATTTGGTCAGGTTCACTGGGATGAATTTCTTAAAATTCTTAACATTATATCTTGGGATTAGGTGGATAGTGAATTCGCTTTTGATGTTACAGCGGAATTCACTTAATGGGTTCAGATTGGGATCAAAACATTTTTTACCTACCGGTATATACAAAATCATACCTCGTTCTTCTTCATAGAGCAATGTTAATTGTTTTTCTAACATTGTAACCATTTCTGCGTTAAGTTTCCATACAATGGAATCAATAAATCTTAGGTTGCTTCAAGAACGGAGCAACCAATGCTTGTAAAAGTGTGTGTTTTTATGCTAGATCCTAATTTCCAGAGAAAGGTATTTCTTATTTTCAATCGGTTGGTAGGTCTGCTTTAAGAAACCTGACTTGTTTTGTAGCACTGGGACTCATCTTATGCCTGAGGATGCTGTGTATCTCTATACTTCAATTATTCGTTCTTGTATATGACACTGTTGTCATGGGTGCTCTGTTATCTTATCTTGATGTTCTTGATCAAGTTTAGAGATCTCTGTATCTGGATAGGTCAAAGTCTTGCTGCTTCACTTCACCCTTGGTCTCACTGGAGAAATGTAGCTAGTATTCCTATTTTTATTACCACAAAAAATGCTCTGATAAGCTTTTCTTTTACCTTAGCATGCTGCACCTCGTTTCTTTCTATATCCCATATTTTCATCTCATACAGTTGTTGCCCCTAGTTAGAACAAATATTTCTAAAAATACGAGGTTTCTCCCTCGAGGACTAAATTATGGAACTCTATGGTTTGAATGTTTTCTGTCATCATAAGACTTGAATGTTTTAAAGTCGAGTCTATGGTCTACTCTTATTTCTTGGCTTAATTACTTATCTCAGACTCTTCTACACTGTTTCAAGAATTTAGTGGCTTTATATTGTGTTTGGTTCATAATGAAAAAACCGAAAACACAATTGTAAAAAGCTTTAAAGTAAATGAACACTAAAATAACCATTTTACTCTTACACTTGAATGAATAAGTGCCTTCTGCCAAAAACATTTGACCAAGTAGATAGAAAATAATGACAATCACCATTGCAAATCTGATTTTCTGCAAAAAGCCAAATGAACCCGAAAATGCAGTAGCTGAAACTTCACAACCATGTTTGAAGCAAAAAGATGGGACGAAAAATCTAAAATTACAAGATTAGTTTTATTAAGCTAAGGAAAACTTGATAAATACAAGGACAAAGAGACGATTTTTAAGTGAGGAAAAGTTACTATTTACAGACCAAAACGATAAAAATGCATCACATACGGAAAGAGTTCGACCACCATATCAATAACCTACAATTGGATTATAGGCATCAGGATCTTTCTTTTATCTGCATAATATTTAAAAACATTACACAGTTCTGTGCATTTGTCTGTAAAGGCTAAATATATTCATTATGCTATGAGATATGATAATTCAGTTATAAATGGCGTATAACAATGTTGACCATGTTTAAGACGCAAAAGACAGAATCAGTCCCTTTAAAAAAATCAGGTCATTGAAAACCACTCCTTTAGGCTTGCAATGCCTTTGGCTTTTAGCTTTCACATGAAATAGCTTTTATTTTTATTGAAATTGAACTCTGCTCTAAGATTATGGTCATTCTGGTTGAAAGCCTTTGTAACTAGTATTCGTTTTCATCAAGGTGCCAGTATTAAAAAATAACAAATGAGAACATTTCATCTTTTCCTTCTAGTGATAAGTATGGAGAAAGAGACTTTAGTCTAACTCAACTGTTTTTAACTGCAGCATTTAGGCTCTGCATTCAAATCCTTTAGTGAATTGAATTTTTTGCTGGCATGGCTGTTTTGGCAAGGTCCTGTTTGAGCGTATTAAAACATGTCTCAACAAGCAGATGATTTTCAATGTTTTGAAAATTGTTTCGTTGGCCTTAGGGTCAAACATGAAGAAAGAATGTACTGTAAAACCCTAATCAAGTCAGCTATATCTTTATATTAAGACTGAATGTCAAACATTTCTGGTATAAATATTTTATAATGAGACTGAACGTCAAACATTTCTGGTATAAATCATCGTTAACTCAGTGTCATCACTAGATTCCTTTATTCATGGTAAAACTTGGTACAGTACCCTATGAATGGCTTATTCCAGGATACATCGGGTGTCTGGAAACAATGTGTGCAGGACGCTGGCACCAACACTCAATCAATATTTTTGTTTTTCAAAGAATGGTGGCAAAATCTTCACTAGGACATTCATATGTGTTCCAGGATAATAACCATCTTGCAAACAAGAAGCTGTCAAGGACTTTTACGGTCCAACAACTTGTTAATTGCCAATTCATCTACACAATTACTGAAAAGGCAACTACACATTTCCATGAAACTCTTTACTCAGGGTTTACACCAAATTTTCTCGTTTGGTTCTTTTAAACATTGTATTGACGTAGTTAAAAATCAAAATAAAAAGGCTTCCTTGTTACAAACAAGGAGTTATGATTAAAAAAGAATAATAAACGTTTTAATTTAAATTATTTCTGTTTTTATTTCATATTGGAATCTTTTAGAGATAAGGATATTATTTGAGAGAGTACCTATTCGTAAGCTGTGTTAATTAGAAGTTCTTATCCTAAGGGAGACTCTTGTTCGAACTGAGCGCTTAATCAGGAAGAGGTGCTAAATCAAAGCATTACGGTAGAAATGTGTGGTTGTTGCTGACACCAACAAATTAACAAGCAACTAAGTGGCTTCGAATATATCACATGAGCGTAAAATCAGCAAGAATTATGGCGAAAAAATCAGACTGCAAGAAGAATATTTAGAGGAAAATGAACACATCGTTACTTGGATGATGTAAAATCATTAAAAATACAATATTTTCATTTCGCCCAAAACAACAAAACTGAAAATGGTGAAATTTGGAAAAGGCATATGTGTCCCTTTCTGTAGCTGTCACAGGTCACGAATTAGTACTGCTATTGCCATATAAACTGGCTAACAAAAAAGGTTTTTATTTTTAGCTCTTAGATGTAATAACCCCCTTCTTTTTCATTCTNGCAAGTGTTGCTCTCGTGTGATTTTCGCAACCTTTGGTTCATTTTTCTCTCTGCCATCTTCTAAAAGAACTGCTTGCACAGGTACATTGTAACAGACAGTATAAAAATTTCAAGGGCTTTCTTAGTAATTAGAAGATGCTCTAAGATTTGGTGACACCAAAACTTTGAGAAGGTAGTTGTTTTGAAGGGTTGTTGTTGAGCCATGGCTTGGCTCAGTTTCACTGATTTCCTTTTGGTATTCACTGCCGACGTCTGCTGTCGCCTCACAAAAAGTAAAATGCTATGTCAGCAATGTGGGGAAGTATCCGACGAGGGACTTTGTAAGCTGATATAAATGTATGGGAATTGCATGGTTCAGTTCTGCGGATACAGAAATGCATGCCATTCCAGATACACCTTTGACCTTATTTTTACAGCTGTCTAGTAGGGAAAACATAAAGAAGCTACGTTCTATGTTCGTCGTTTCTACAACAGTAGCTTATGTTCCTAAGTATTCACGTTTTCTGTCACTTCAGTGATATTAACTTCACCACACTGCAGCCGTTGACTGATATGACTGACCGCAGGAAAAATATCTTCCAGGTACTCCAAAATTATTGAAGATGAGGTCCTTCAAGGCACTCTTTAGGTCATGGTTCATACTTCCAAATAAAATTTGTAATAACTCAGCTAGTTTTAAATCAAGGTTTTTGTTACGAGGCCATGTCTGTGCGGGAGTCAATGTGTGGCGGTGGTCTGTAGTCGATTGGCTTTCACTAGCCAAACAAATCTAGGCTTCCCTTCCAGCATAGCTGTAGCTCTACCAGAACAAACTGGAAAAAGCTTAACTTAGGAACGATTGTTGCCTTTGAAGAATCCAAGAAACAACTTACTTCACCACGTTGTTGTTCACATACTGCATGAGTACAACAATCTGGATTAAATTGGAATCCTTAGCGGTATCGTCAAGTTTGACGTTGAATTTTCATCATATGGAGAAGGAGTTGGAATACATTACCACGATGCTCCAATTTGATTGAAGGTAGCAGGATCCTTGCTACATCTGAGTAATATTTTACAAAATTATATTGTGCTGTGCATATGTCTGAATGAAGCATTTTTTCAAAATTCGAATTTAGTATTTCGAAACGTTATCGTAATAAAATAACAGTTTTTAATCTATTTCATTTACAGATATTAAATATGACGAATACAACTTTTTAAAATTCTGATAAAAGGTCTTCTTTACTGGCATTCGTCTTCATTAAGATGCCAGTATGAAAAAAATATCAAACGAAAAAATTTCTTCTTCTCAACCCAGCGCCAGGCGACAAAGATTTTAGTGTAACTCAGAAACAGAAAGACTTGAACCAGCATGCCAAGAACCTACAATTGGATTATAAGCATCAGGATCTTTCTTTTATCTGCATAATATTTAAAAACATTACACTGTACTGTGCATATGTCTGTAAAGGCTAAATAAATTCATTATGCTATGAGATATGATAATTCAGTTATAAATGGCGTATAGCAATGTTGACCATGTTTAAGACGCAAAAGACAGAATCAGTCCCTTTAAAAAAACCAGGTCACTGAAAACCACTCCTTTAGGCTTGCAATGCCTTTGGCTTTTAGCTTTCACATGAAATAGCTTTTATTTTTATTGAAATTGAACTCTGCTCTAAGATTATGGTCATTCTGGTTGAAAGCCTTTGTAACTAGTATTCGTTTTCATCAAGGTGCCAGTATTAAAAAATAACAAATGAGAACATTTCATCTTTTCCTTCTAGTGATAAGTATGGAGAAAGAGACTTTAGTCTAACTCAACTGTTTTTAACTGCAGCATTTAGGCTCTGCATTCAAATCCTTTAGTGAATTGAATTTTTTGCTGGCATGGCTGTTTTGGCAAGGTCCTGTTTGAGCGTATTAAAACATGTCTCAACAAGCAGATGATTTTCAATGTTTTGAAAATTGTTTCGTTGGCCTTAGGGTCAAACATGAAGAAAGAATGTACTGTAAAACCCTAATCAAGTCAGCTATATCTTTATATTAAGACTGAATGTCAAACATTTCTGGTATAAATCGTCATTAACTCAGTGTCATCACTAGATTTCTTTATTGGTTAGGTATCTTTACTATCTAAGAACTGACAAGTTTAGCAGGTAAATGTCGCAAGGTTGTTTTCCAAAATCAATGGATTATTAGTAAATCTGTAGTAAATATGCAAACTTTTTCTCAGTATTTTGAAAAATACAAGAGAATACTTTTTTACATAATGGGAATGTCAAACTAATAAATAGAGGCCAGAGGATTGAATTTTAAACTTTAAGGTGTATTTCATATGAATATAGTGATTTAACAACCCTCAGAACTGCTTATTTTTACTTGTTGCCGTATTTTAGTGCAGGCTTCCCACTTTTAGACAAATAGTTCAAATTTTAGTAGACGTCGGCCAGATAATATATATTGCTTATAAGTTATGTACTCGAAAGAGGCTTTATGCTTAAAACCAAAACATTCCAAATAGACCTCATCAAACCATGATCAATTCAAATAATAGTAGCTAGTCTTGGGTATGCAGTTTGAGTCTATTATAGGCTCTTTGTTGTAGGGAGCCTCGGTCACATATTGTAACCCAAATGAGAAACATGAAACACCATAGTGATGTGTATGTACTCAAATTCTTCTAGTAACCATAATGCAACGTCCAGGAATGCCTTTTACTTCTTTTGTCTGTTTTTGCAGCATATTAACAACATGGTGGCCCATTGACCAGGACATTTTCAAACTAATGGTTATCAAGGGCAAACTGATATAGGAATAAGTTAGGGACAACAAATGAGAGCGACTGAAGACAAGGCCAATACCTCTAATCTAAACCTGGTGCAAAATCGTGTGATCTTTCTATACAACGACCTTTGAGCACATTATTAATAACCTCAAACTTAATTTTACTCTTTTTGTTGAAGATGTCATATGAAAGAGTTTGTTTGGCGACTAATTATTAGAATGTGCAACGTCCAATAAATTGAAGAGCTTCGAAGCACACAAAACTAAACTTCGTGATTGTATTTTCTTAATTATACTTCCTTATTGGTAGGGAGCGAATCTACCAAATTGTGTAAGTGATTTATATAGGTACAGTTTATTACAGCGTCTAAATTGGTGGAGACGTTTGCTTACCGAAAATAAATGCAAGTAAGCTTGTTAATCATACTAGGTCCTTGTCTAGAATTCTGTTTGGGCTTGATTGTTCTTTATTTTAATCAAATCTAATGCTTGTAAAGTAGTCTGATTTATCATTTGCGACGGCAGTAAATTTTACTTCAAACTATTCAGCTTTTTGCTAATTTAGTGCCTTCTCTTATTATATACCAGCCTACCTGTGGTTTGCGAAGGCGTTTAATTGTTATTTTTGTAAAGCTCCATGTGTTTATTTTCAATCCTTTTGACAAGTTTTGCGAGAAAACTGGTTGAACTTTTCTAATCTTTTAAAATTGTTCCAGCTTTCTACCCCTTTGTCGAAGGTATTTCCGTTATTTTTTTTACACGAGAGATTTTTACGAGAAGAACAGTAGGGGTTTTTAATGATGGGGAGTTATGTCAAAAGGAAGTGGTTGGTGTGAGATGGATATGAAAGACAGTTGGCAAAAAACGTCGGCTAATAAAAGGGCTGTCGACAAGCAATGACTTAAATGGTTTATGTAAATGATAGTGATAACGATGATGTTGATATCAAGATAATTTATTGTCATAAACACGTTCTCCCAGATAATGGTTTTTGACTTAAGTATTGGATATTGGCAGGGAAACTCAATTAAGGTGTCCTAACTTTACAATTTTTTCCCATTGCTATAAAAAGGTGATTTACACTGATAAAAGGTTTCTCATAGAATGCTAGAATGAAAAAGAAGGGGGTTATTACATCTAAGAGCTAAAAATAAAAACCTTTTTTGTTAGCCAGTTTATATGGCAATAGCAGTACTAATTCGTGACCTGTGACAGCTACAGAAAGGGACACATATGCCTTTTCCAAATTTCACCATTTTCAGTTTTGTTGTTTTGGGCGAAATGAAAATATTGTATTTTTAATGATTTTACATCATCCAAGTAACGATGTGTTCATTTTCCTCTAAATATTCTTCTTGCAGTCTGATTTTTTCGCCATAATTCTTGCTGATTTTACGCTCATGTGATATATTCGAAGCCACTTAGTTGCTTGTTAATTTGTTGGTGTCAGCAACAACCACACATTTCTACCGTAATGCTTTGATTTAGCACCTCTTCCTGATTAAGCGCTCAGTTCGAACAAGAGTCTCCCTTAGGATAAGAACTTCTAATTAACACAGCTTACGAATAGGTACTCTCTCAAATAATATCCTTATCTCTAAAAGATTCCAATATGAAATAAAAACAGAAATAATTTAAATTAAAACGTTTATTATTCTTTTTTAATCATAACTCCTTGTTTGTAACAAGGAAGCCTTTTTATTTTGATTTTTAACTACGTCAATACAATGTTTAAAAGAACCAAACGAGAAAATTTGGTGTAAACCCTGAGTAAAGAGTTTCATGGAAATGTGTAGTTGCCTTTTCAGTAATTGTGTAGATGAATTGGCAATTAACAAGTTGTTGGACCGTAAAAGTCCTTGACAGCTTCTTGTTTGCAAGATGGTTATTATCCTGGAACACATATGAATGTCCTAGTGAAGATTTTGCCACCATTCTTTGAAAAACAAAAATATTGATTGAGTGTTGGTGCCAGCGTCCTGCACACATTGTTTCCAGACACCCGATGTATCCTGGAATAAGCCATTCATAGGGTACTGTACCAAGTTTTACCATGAATAAAGGAATCTAGTGATGACACTGAGTTAACGATGATTTATACCAGAAATGTTTGACGTTCAGTCTCATTATAAAATATTTATATCAGAAATGATTGACATTCAGTCTTAATATAAAGATATAGCTGACTTGATTAGGGTTTTACAGTACATTCTTTCTTCATGTTTGACCCTAAGGCCAACGAAACAATTTTCAAAACATTGAAAATCATCTGCTTGTTGAGACATGTTTTAATACGCTCAAACAGGACCTTGCCAAAACAGCCATGCCAGCAAAAAATTCAATTCACTAAAGGATTTGAATGCAGAGCCTAAATGCTGCAGTTAAAAACAGTTGAGTTAGACTAAAGTCTCTTTCTCCATACTTATCACTAGAAGGAAAAGATGAAATGTTCTCATTTGTTATTTTTTAATACTGGCACCTTGATGAAAACGAATACTAGTTACAAAGGCTTTCAACCAGAATGACCATAATCTTAGAGCAGAGTTCAATTTCAATAAAAATAAAAGCTATNTTGACATTCAGTCTTAATATAAAGATATAGCTGACTTGATTAGGGTTTTACAGTACATTCTTTCTTCATGTTTGACCCTAAGGCCAACGAAACAATTTTCAAAACATTGAAAATCATCTGCTTGTTGAGACATGTTTTAATACGCTCAAACAGGACCTTGCCAAAACAGCCATGCCAGCAAAAAATTCAATTCACTAAAGGATTTGAATGCAGAGCCTAAATGCTGCAGTTAAAAACAGTTGAGTTAGACTAAAGTCTCTTTCTCCATACTTATCACTAGAAGGAAAAGATGAAATGTTCTCATTTGTTATTTTTTAATACTGGCACCTTGATGAAAACGAATACTAGTTACAAAGGCTTTCAACCAGAATGACCATAATCTTAGAGCAGAGTTCAATTTCAATAAAAATAAAAGCTATTTCATGTGAAAGCTAAAAGCCAAAGGCATTGCAAGCCTAAAGGAGTGGTTTTCAGTGACCTGGTTTTTTTAAAGGGACTGATTCTGTCTTTTGCGTCTTAAACATGGTCAACATTGCTATACGCCATTTATAACTGAATTATCATATCTCATAGCATAATGAATTTATTTAGCCTTTACAGACATATGCACAGTACAGTGTAATGTTTTTAAATATTATGCAGATAAAAGAAAGATCCTGATGCTTATAATCCAATTGTAGGTTCTTGGCATGCTGGTTCAAGTCTTTCTGTTTCTGAGTTACACTAAAATCTTTGTCGCCTGGCGCTGGGTTGAGAAGAAGAAATTTTTTCGTTTGATATTTTTTTCATACTGGCATCTTAATGAAGACGAATGCCAGTAAAGAAGACCTTTTATCAGAATTTTAAAAAGTTGTATTCGTCATATTTAATATCTGTAAATGAAATAGATTAAAAACTGTTATTTTATTACGATAACGTTTCGAAATACTAAATTCGAATTTTGAAAAAATGCTTCATTCAGACATATGCACAGCACAATATAATTTTGTAAAATATTACTCAGATGTAGCAAGGATCCTGCTACCTTCAATCAAATTGGAGCATCGTGGTAATGTATTCCAACTCCTTCTCCATATGATGAAAATTCAACGTCAAACTTGACGATACCGCTAAGGATTCCAATTTAATCCAGATTGTTGTACTCATGCAGTATGTGAACAACAACGTGGTGAAGTAAGTTGTTTCTTGGATTCTTCAAAGGCAACAATCGTTCCTAAGTTAAGCTTTTTCCAGTTTGTTCTGGTAGAGCTACAGCTATGCTGGAAGGGAAGCCTAGATTTGTTTGGCTAGTGAAAGCCAATCGACTACAGACCACCGCCACACATTGACTCCCGCACAGACATGGCCTCGTAACAAAAACCTTGATTTAAAACTAGCTGAGTTATTACAAATTTTATTTGGAAGTATGAACCATGACCTAAAGAGTGCCTTGAAGGACCTCATCTTCAATAATTTTGGAGTACCTGGAAGATATTTTTCCTGCGGTCAGTCATATCAGTCAACGGCTGCAGTGTGGTGAAGTTAATATCACTGAAGTGACAGAAAACGTGAATACTTAGGAACATAAGCTACTGTTGTAGAAACGACGAACATAGAACGTAGCTTCTTTATGTTTTCCCTACTAGACAGCTGTAAAAATAAGGTCAAAGGTGTATCTGGAATGGCATGCATTTCTGTATCCGCAGAACTGAACCATGCAATTCCCATACATTTATATCAGCTTACAAAGTCCCTCGTCGGATACTTCCCCACATTGCTGACATAGCATTTTACTTTTTGTGAGGCGACAGCAGACGTCGGCAGTGAATACCAAAAGGAAATCAGTGAAACTGAGCCAAGCCATGGCTCAACAACAACCCTTCAAAACAACTACCTTCTCAAAGTTTTGGTGTCACCAAATCTTAGAGCATCTTCTAATTACTAAGAAAGCCCTTGAAATTTTTATACTGTCTGTTACAATGTACCTGTGCAAGCAGTTCTTTTAGAAGATGGCAGAGAGAAAAATGAACCAAAGGTTGCGAAAATCACACGAGAGCAACACTTGCCGAGGTGAAGCCCCCCATTTCTTTAACTGCTCTCTCGACAACTACAGAAATGTTACATTGATTTACTTTGAATGTTTAGAGCTATGTTTTTGTTTTTGTGTGACATTTGTGTTTTGTCGCTTTTGCTCTTTGAACGCAGTGACTTTCTGTGTAACTGACTCGCTGTTCATTTTCTGCATTAATAAAAGATATACCACTGCTTTGGATATTTTATGGATTTATTTCCTAATATATAAGATTCGGAGAATCCATGCATAAAAGTGAACATTTCTGTACCTCGAATTAGGGTAGGAACAACTGTCTTAAATCAAGCAATGCTAATAACAAACTATAGTTAACTACATGTAAACATTCAAATGGGGGCTTAACTGAATATTGTAAATGGTTACTTAAACTATGTGCAATATACATGTTTTCATTGCAATTACAATTAATTACTGGAGGAACTTGAACGCATCAGCTACCTTTAACTTATGCAAAACATTTTTTTCCCTTATTTGTGAATATAAAGAATAAATGGTGATAAATAGTTGTTTTTTTCTGGCCTATAACCTTCTATTTAAAAATGGTAGTCATGATTCCAAAGTGTACCCTTTTTCATAATAAGTTAGCTATTGAAAAAATATTAAAAGGGAAGAAACCTCTTCCCTTCACACTGGCCTTTGTATTTAAGAGGGAAGTAAATAGACCAACCAGTAATATATTGAGGCTTAAACTACCAAGCCATTCCAGAAATTAAGGCTTTGCAAATGGTCTTTGTGTGATCACCTGAGAGCACTTTTTTACATTTCCTTTACCCCGTCTCAACGTAATGGGGTAAAGGTAATGTAGGGAGGATTTACAGTGACCCTTATCCAAGCCTCAGTCGTTTTCCTGTTTGACACTTCTTCCTCACAAAATTTTGTCCAAAGTGATGAGGTCATCGTTTCGTGGTCTGAAATTGCTCAGCGGTCTCTGTTGTAGTTGTACTTTTCAAGATGTCGCAAATGAAAAGATGATTTAGCACTTTTGGTAATGCCAAAACATCCTCGCAACTAACATGAAGAAATCTGTTTAAGAAAAACTTATATATGATTGAAAGTTAGTCAATATAATACAGCTTTGCTATTTAGCTGGCAGACATGTCTTTCTTATCAAGCAAAGCCTCGCCATTCGACAACGATGTCGGTAAGATTTCTTTTGAAATTTTCCCTTTGTTTACATCTCCTTTACACCTAGCAAGGCAGAAAAGCATCCAATTTCACCCGAGAGATCCTTCTTTGCGTTGAATACTTACTGTCATAAATTCTGCTATTGGATTTAAATGTATGAATGGAGGTACTACGTACAGAAAAAGATTGATGGGTTGCGTTCAATGGCATTGATGATTAGAGGTTTAAGGTTGTTCATTTCCCAGAGTTGCAAGGAAGGCTTAATCACATCACAATAACACTGGTTGGTGTAGGTGGCCATTCTTAATTGTGATTGAGGAAAGAACCAATTTGATTTTTAATGCCATTAAGATAAAATAACGACCGAAAGTGTAAAGTGTGGTACTTCCCTTCATCTGAAGAAGGCCAATACCTTCAGCATCCTCCACAGTTTTGTCAACCAGTTGTAGCCTGACAATAATGACATTGATAGAAATGATTGGAGGCCTATTTTTATTCTTCAGCATTCTAATTTCTGCATATCATCAATATACAAACTTTATAAAGGTGTGGTTATGACAATGGCTATATATATCTATATATATATTTGTATTGAATATTTGTTATTGGCAAGAGCTTTTCTTGTCTTCGACATATACTTAGTACTTTGTCAAATAAGGGGGTTCAATTGCCTTCCCTAGGGAAGTTATAAGTACCAATTAAATAAATCATATAATAGTTTTTTGTTGTTGAAACTATTTTGTATTTCACTACTAGTTGCAATGTCAAACCTCACATTAATATTACGTTTCCATGGACTAGTCCACTTATAGAAAGTAGGCTTCCATTGGACACATTACTAAACTGATAATATGAAAAAATAATTGCTTAGTTGGGAATTTCAATGTTTAAGGCCCGAAAAAGAGAAGATTATGACTGCTCATTTTCCATGGCAACAGTAAAAAAAAGAAGAGAAATAAGTACATGAAATAAGTCATGGTTAAGTGTTTGGGGTGTGCCTAAGGATATGCATATTTTTTGTAAGAAACTTTTATCATGTGTGACTTTAAACATGGCTAAAAATGCAAGATTCAGAAAAAATACTGCCAAAGTACATATTTAGTGACAGCAGCATAATGGTGTAAAAGCAGATAAAAAAATTATGAATATCAATGTAAAATACAATTGAAACCCACATATGATCTGTGTAGGCCAAGAAACTGGAACAAAGTTAAAATATTGCCTGTAGGACCATCTTTCTAAGTCTTTTTAAAATTGCTTAAATTTCTGATGGAACCAAATTTAAACAAGCGACACAACGGCCGGTGAAAGACTCTTCAGTCACTAGAAGCGAAACGAGCTGGCTTTGGTGCAGCCGGGAAAGAAAATAGATTTCAATATGCAATTCCATCAGTTCACTTTTGAAACATAGAGCAAGTTAGCAAAGAAAACAGAATCTGTTGTTCAAACTGTAACTGTGGTTGAAAACAAAACAATCAGAGTTGTATTTTAGATTGTTCTATAAAAAAAAGGTCGCTACACCTAAGGCCTCCCACCATTATTTAGAGTTAATATGTATGTACAATCACATTGCTAAACGGGTGCTAATCATGGAGCTGCCTGGCAAGAGAAAGCAGGTAAGGCCAAGGAGGAGATGGAAAGACTGTGTGGGAGATGACATGAGGAAACTTGGCTTGACCGAGAAAGACGCACGTGACTGACTCAAGTGGAAGAAGTCAATTCGCTGTGGCGACCCCTGAAAAGGGAAATGCCGAAAGAAGAAGAAGATGTATGTACAATGTATATTCCTGTTAATGAATGACAATTATTGTTGCTCCATTAGTTGACTGACAGAAATTAAATGTTTGAATTAATTGCTCATAAATGTCTATCTTGAAGCATAACAAAGAAGTATTGATATTAATGATCAGATTGGAGAGAAACTATTTGTGTTTATGTTGTTAACCCCCTTAGGACATGACATAATTAAAACTGCATACTAAACAATGGGCGTAAAATTAGATGTTGCAAATTACGTCATGGGTATGCACTAATAATGAACAACTGCAGTTCTCCTATACATCATAGACTATTAAAACTATGCATTTTCTGAAAGGAAAATGAATTATGAATGCAATAAGATCAAAATAAAGACCCTACCTTAATTCTGCTGGCTGCAGTACTCAAAAGAATAATCCACATTTAAGTCATAAAAATTTTTCGTTAACATGTGTCACAATAAAAAGTCCTTCCTACTGCCTTCAAATAGTCACAAAATCTTTCTCTCACCACCCAAAATATTTTCAAAGTTTTGTACAAAGTCACACTGGACCACAGTCTTATCTGCTGTGATGTCTGCCAAAGCAGGCAGGACACAGGCCAACATCACAAACAAAACATTCCCACGACATTCACTTGCAGGTCTCATGCCCTGCCACACAGTTGTGCCTCTTTCCTGCAGGAAGCTTCCTGAGTTCATGCACAGGAGCTGGCTGTAGTTGCAGATTCTGAGCAGGGGCAACTTGCAGTACTGTACTCTCCCTGGCTGCCTGGATCTCAGCTTGTGTCCATCTGCGTTGAATCACCTTTTGTGGGAAGAAGTTTCCTGCAAGACTCTCTATAGCCTGCACCATGAACTGGTACCTGGAGAGCTTGGGGACATCTGTGGTGTTAAGCGAGTAGATAATGTAGCTGTTGAGGACAGCCCTTTCTGCGTTCAGCAAACTGATGGTTTCTGAGCCTCTGGTTGATTGCTGTTCTTGGGAGCCCCTTCCTGTTCACCCTCACTGCCCCAGTGGCTGTTGTGCTGTGTCTACACAGCTCAAAAAATAAATCAGGAAAGCTAAAGAAATTATCAACTCCCAGGTGGTGGCCCCTTGCCAGGAAGTCGCAGGTCGACTCATGACCAGTGCATGGGTCACACCCCGAGGATCAACTGGCTCACTTGGGTTTTTCCCTTTGAATACTTCAAACTGTGATGTGTAGCCATTCTGGCTGTCACACACACACACACACACACACACACACCACAGTTTGATTCCAAATCTGGCATGATGCTTCTGTGGTACATACTGTTGCATGTGGGGCATCTTGTCCTTGAACCCCACCATGCTCTCATCGATGGAGATGTCCACATTTGGGTGGTACAACTTCAGAAAAGTGGAGTTGAAGTGCTGAATCAGGGGCTGGATCTTGTGCAGCTTGTGG
>RDPX01000043.1:156911-264938 GCA_003991215.1 Morbakka virulenta | reverse complement strand
ACAGAGACACAGAGAGAAAGAAAGCTAAGCCACATGGGGTACTATAGTTGTACTCCTTAGCTTTCTGTATAGCCTTGCTGTATAAAACTTGAGGGAAAATAGGGAAGAAATTAGGTACTTTACATCCATTTATAGAATTTCGTTTTTGCCTGCTCCGCTCCAAAGAAGTTTTTCGGTTCACTTGTTGCCTGTGGTTAGTATGCTATTCACATGTTCCTTGCGGTTTTTAAGGTCATTACAAAGTGGTCTGCTGGGTTGATTGAATAACAACTAGATTCATGAAGTGAGTGCATGTGTAAAACAGATGATAAGATAGTGAAAAGCCTTATTGAGTTTAATTGGCTCATTTTGGCCACCATACCTAAAATGATATAAGGCATAGAGATTTTAGTGTTTCAGTTTTTCGGTCTTTATCTGCGTCATCTTTTGCACTATTTATTTGTAAGAATTTTTTATTTGGGTTGCTTTTTATCATTCAGTAGTGTCGAGTTGACCTACCGTTTCCCATCACCTACTTGGTAGAATGGTTCGCTGAATATTACTGAATAAGAAGGCCTTGGGCTTAAACTGATAAATCTTTTGGCAGAGATTCGATACTTGCCTGCCAGTTACAAGACTAAGGGCTCCCATTAGAGCTGAAAATTAACTATGTATCATACATTTTTTATCATTAAAATTATAGTCATTTTCTTCCATCAAAGTTAAGTCATAATAGTTAGTCAAAGTTAAGAAAATAATATAATCTCAGTAATTATGAGACTAACCCATGTTTGCTATTTATATTCTTAACTTCCCGATGTCATTCATTGTCATGGTAAAAATGTTAATCTCGTAAATTAAGATTGTAGACACTAAAATGTTCAATGCCTGACTACTAATTTTGATTATTTTGAAGGTAGGGTGAATTGATAGTGTCCAATACTTCCTCAGGTATTGTTCACCTATTTAGAATGTTCTTTTTTTTAACCTTTTAAAGCTATTATCAGCGTGTATCAACAATTGCGACAAGAAATTTTTTCTTGAGATTGCCTCACGCGATTGGACAACGGATGCCAAGCAGATACTTGCTAAGGTAAATATGGTGCTTCTACCAAGGTTTTGTTGTTTCTGAGCACCGGGTTTTATTAGTTAACTGTGAGACTTTTAATGTTTTGCTGTATTTTTATCCATGTGCCATGTCGCTCGACGTTAGTGACTATGTTGGACCAAGCTCTTTCTGTGGACGCTTGCATTACTTCACATCCTCTTCAAGAACCTCCCGCTCGTTTGATGATACTGTTTGTAACTGTCGTCCTTTGTCATCCTGCCGCTTGTTTCTCCTCAATTTTTCCCGTCATTTTTATATATTCGACTGTTGGCTTTTTTGTGTGTTTTGCAGTTTCAAACTCTAATGTAGAAAGTAAGTACGAAAATATGTTTCTATATGGTGTTTTGTTATGTATCACAACCTAATATTCCATTTTGAGAAGTGTTAACCAGGAGGTATATTACGACATGGTTCGTGAAAGACTTAGTGTAAAGGCAACTTGAATACTTGACGAATGAAAATCTACCCCTGTATTATCCAGATGACTCAGCTCGCAAGCAAAGTTTACTTTATGTTTTACTTTGATTACTTCGTTTATTACCAGTACTGGAGCTCCCAAAGTTAAGCACGAGCACCGTGGTGTTATGTTTTAGATTTTACGAAGGAAAGCAGAAATCAGAGAAGAACGGCATATTATGGTTTAAGTAATTGTTACTGAACCTACTTTTTGGTAGCCCAGAGAATATTAGGTTTAAGAAAAAAGGGTAAATCAGATTTGGGATTCCGCGAAATTCAAACCCTAATAGATGCATAATTAATGTTTTTTTCACGCATGCTTTAGTGTAGAATGTGTAACCGACCTAAACAATTCTTCAATCAAAGTTGACTTGATTTGATTTGATTTTGTCTTCATCTGATTTGATGATCATGAACTCAGTAATATTTTATGTTATATTTGTATCTTTGCGGTATGTATATATATCGAGAGAGAAACACAGAGAGAGACAGAGAGACAGAGAGACAGAGACAGAGAGACAGAAAGAAAGACAGCTAAGCCACATGGGGTACTATAGAGAGAGAGAATTATATACGTACACATATCGTAGGATCAGCTCGAGGCATATTTTGCTTTCTGCATTTCCTAGCTCAGATTGTTGTTGTGATTTTGATATATTTATTTTCAATTTTTGTTCGCTTAGAATATTGAATCCTGAACCCCATAGTTTTTCTTCAGCGAGACAAACCACTAGCACCGACTCATTTTACAGTGCAGACACATTAAAATAATTATTCTTAAATTGGTAAAACAGGGCATAAAATTACACCTATTGAATTTTTATTTGTTCTGTTTCAGGCACACCCTAAAGTTAAGGAAAAATTTAAAGAATTAATACAACATTGTGCTGAGGAGTTCAAGAATGATCCACAACTTCGGTATGACAATTTGAATCAGCATTAAGTTTCATATCTAGAATGTAAATCATGGTTTATGATTATAGCCGCAAGGACCTTGGCCCTCGCAAAGATTAATGCAGAATAGAACGAGTAGTATTCTTGGTTTCTTTGGCATTGGTAAAAATAACAAGCTTACTTTTTGTCACTGTTTTCAGCTGCCAAATATCGTCACAGTGTGCCTGAGGTATATAACCTTAGGTGGTCGGGATATTTTTTTTGTTTTTGTTGTGTTTTTTTGTTTTGTTTTGTTTTTTCGTAAGTAGCCAAACCAGGCTCATACCTATGGAGGTGGGGTGTAAGGACAAAAACTTCAGTAAAGTTTTGGCTCACCCATTTGTAGAAATACAAAGCTCTGAATTGTAAATAACAATGCGTTACATATTTTATGGTACTTCAACAACGAAGACCAGAACCCTTGATTTAGACGAACTTTAGGTCGTTGAATTGGAATTGAGCTTGAAAAGTCCGATTTGCTCTTGCCTTTTAGATATCCATTGTTTGTGATTATTGCCAACTTTGTTAACCAAAGTTGGCAATAATTACAAGGTTCGGGGGAATAGCATAACTCTTCACCTCCAAGATTTTCCCATTTAAACCAAACCGAACTAAACAACTTTCCTGTATTTTGTTGATAAGACCATTTTGCAAAGTCGATTTTTATTACCTTAAGCATTTATAGTAAGCATTATTTTAAACACAAAACCTTACGTTTTGGCGACAATGGCAATAGGCAATAGATAAAAAAGCGAAAAATATGTTGAATTTAATTTTTATATGAAGAAACAACAATACAAAAAGATATATAAAGTATTTGTTGATAAATATATTAAACTGCCCCCTGAAGGTTTGTTTGTTCCTTTTCTCTTGTCATTAATTGCTGTGGCACTCCATTAAATGCCCCCACAGAAAAAAAAATCCTCAAGGATTGATGGGCTCTATTCAACTTTATGCCTTTTCTCCATCTCTGAAATGTCTTGATGAAAGCTTTCAATATAATTGCGTAAATCCTTACAATTTGGAGGCTAGGTGTCAAGATTTAGTTGTAAAATATTAATTTTCAGGGACTTGTTGAAACCTTTCTCCCCATAACAAGACGCTTTCCAAAAAATTTGCTTAAAACTATCTCAGACAGCCACTTCCTTTAAGTGCCATATCTTTGAAACGACAAATATTCCATTCTTGATCTTGGCATAAATTAGTTTTTAAACCCTGTTCCAAGATACAAAGGTATAAGAATAGATTACCAGTTGAATCCAAGCTAAGACGAAGCTTTCCATCGGTCTAAACTTTATGTGTTCGGGTGATATATTAATGTATTTTCATAAACAAGTTTACCATGAATTACATTTTTTACCTCAGACACGAAACTTGGGGATTAGCCATTTTTTGTTTTTCAATTTGACCATTTGGCACGAAAGACCGGTTCGCAGAGGAAGCACATGTAGTTGTTCTGCCCAATTGTAGAACAAGTGGAATGGCAACCCTTTAAGATCATAGCACATTTTCCACTTGTGTTTGCTATACATGGCCTTTGCTAACAGTTGTACATTTTCCTTTGTTTCTTTCGTTAACTTTTCTTGGAACTGTCAATAAAACCCTTACTGTTTGAATCGTTTGGTATGCCCAGAGCTTGGGACAAACCTTCGCCATTATTACACAAGGAAAATTAACGGGCAGATTTAAGAATGGAACGAGTTTGTTACTTCATTGTCGGTATACTGACACATTTAGGTTGCGGATAGGGAGCTTACACTGCTCCAGTCTTGATCCAGGTATTTCTGTTTTTGATTTAGTTAAATCCAAATCTTGAACCAACTTATTTAATTCTCCTTAAATTATAAAATAAGGAGGTTTTAAGATTGTTGGTACAATAAGTTGAATATCTTCATCTGAGGTCATATATTGTACTCTGTAGGAGGCATGAGGGCTTAATTTGACATCGGACTCAAACCACAAAATATGTCAACACATTCAAAATTTAAACACAAGAGGAAAGAAAACTTTTTTCAAATATATAGAGGAAGATTATATATATTGCTTTCATTATATGTGTGTGTGTGTTTGTTTGTGGGTACTACTGAGATCTTTTTAAATCGTAACTTGGCAATACTATCTTCAATTTCAGCAAAGTCACTTCTAAGTTGATGAGTGCTCATATCTTTTATTTTATTTTCCGACACAACTTCCACTTTGAGAAATCACCTCAGAGGAGACCATTTTGGAAATAAGGTCAATCCAACCTTTAAATGCTATCCCTGCTACTAAAATCATTTTTATTTGATTTTGTATTTGTATTTAGTTAACATTGTAAAGTTTAATTTTTAGCATTTTAACAGATTGTAATTTTTATTTTGCACACTGATACATACATACATACATACATACATACATACATACATACATGATGATTGCTGCATCTTTCCAGATGATTGCTGCATCTTTCCAGATGATTGCTGCATCTTTCCAGATGATTGCTGCATCTTTCCAGATGATTGCCGTCATCTTGACTTCTCTCCATCCCGTCGTCCATGCCATCTTAGATGACTCTGCAGTCCTGCTGTAGATTTGCACACTTTGAAGCAGATGTGACATATAAACTGAGTAATATCCACTGGGTTGACTGCTTCTGGAGGCTGAAGGGCATTCTTATGAACATATGTCTTTTCAAACCAGCAGTAGACTTGCAAACTTTGCTCCATATTACACAGGTTGTTTTGTCTAGCCTGGTAGGTACACAGTTGGCCTGAACAGGAGTTTGATGTGACTTAAGGTGGTTGACGTAGCCAGCTTTTGACAGAAGCACTCGCTCACAAGTGTCGCATTTCCAGCTCTGTGTGTAATGGTTAAGACCGTTAACTAATCCTTTACGAAGCTCTCTCTTCAGATTGTTGTGGGCCTGCTTTCTTTCCTCGGGAGCATCACAACTTTCAGGTACAAGCTTTCGCCACTCCGGCCTTGGTATTGTAAGTTCTTCCCACATGTCAATGTTGATTTGCAGGACATTCAAATTGTTCTTTGTGCAGTCCCTGAACCTCTTCTTAGGCATATGTTGAGGGCGCTTGCCATTTTCCAACTCCCTATAAAGAAGTTGTTTAGCCGAGAAAAAAAATTGGCTACTTGATATACAGATATTCTTTCTTTTTTCATGCCAGTTAGTCGAAAATTTAAAAAACAAACAATTAAATGGTATTAAATACCTCTTTCCAGACAAAGTTATCTTCAATGTCTTGTAAAATATGGCCTCTTGAATACAATCATTAGAAGGGTAGCTCTTCCTTTAGACCTAAACTTTTCTCTACCACCCCCCCTCCCCTTCTGGTTCTGTGAAGTTTTACGATAATTCTAATATGCTGACTGGATTCCTTTTCATTGCCACTGTGTATTTGGTTTAAATATTACTGAGAAAGTGCTTGAAAACAATTGAGGAAATATACCTTAGTCTTCCAGAAATAAAAATTCCCGACGAATTTAGTTATGAAAGTTTCTGCCATCATTTGTTTGTCCAGAACCCTATTGTTGTTTTCCAGCTTGATGCTTTTTTCAGTGGTGTTTCGTCAAAGTTTTTTTATCTTGGATTCTGGCATATTGTACTGTTTAATCCGTATGTCACTTTGATGTGGAAACAACAATTTCCCCAGGAATTTTAATATTTTTTGTACTTGCATGCCGTTTTGCAATGACCATGCGATGAAAAAAGCTTTTCAGCGTAGACAACGTAAACGACTCCTTACTACCATAAAAACTTTTGCGCTTTTGAATCTGTGTTATTATAACCATTGGAAAAAACAAAGAGCAATTTCAGCATTTAATTTTTTGACTTAATCTTTTTTTAATTTTTCTTCTTTTTTTTTGAACACCTAGCTGTACTTTCGGCCTACAGCAAGGCTTTCCTACTCCCAGACTACCACCACTACCACTTGTGATTATTTTATTTTTTACCCGTTTGGTTATTTAAATGCGCGTTTTTGACTGCAGCGAAATATTTAACATCGTCAGGACTTGCTTTGCTTCGTAAAAGGGTTATTCCTATAAGAATTTTCAGTAAAGGCAGACATTAAAAAGCTTCAGAAAGTCTGGTGAATAGTTGACAGTAGTGGATGGACTTTTACGTGGACTATAACGCATCTAATGATCACAGCCAGTTTCATGCAGATTTGTGCATTCAATTTATTTGTTGATGACAAAGATTTATTTTTGAAAACATTTTAATGTTTTTAAGTTCCTCAGCAAATGCTCTTTGCAAAATGAGAAGAGTGCAAACTGCCTTTGAGACTTTAATTGTCTTTTGTAATAATACCAATGTGAATGCTGCAGGGCATTACGTATAGGTATGATGATGTCGTTACATATTGTTGCGACTATGTTTCAATAATCATATCCACTGAGGGTATAGTAATTGTTGTTCCACAGTCATTTAAGTAAATCAACTAACTGCGTCATTTTCGAAATAGTTGAGTTTCTCCGTTAGTAGCACAGCATCAAATAACAAGTTGTTAAAAAATACCACTGCCTGTTTGAATAATACAGTTTAAATGAATTTTGTCTGATAAACCAAATCATTGGGTCTGGGCGGATGGATGGCTTGTTTCATTTGTTACTGTCAAAGGTCCAACACATGCTAGCATGTAAAACGGACGTTAAACCGAATATGATGATGATGATGATGATGATGATGATGGTGATGATGATGATGATAATGATGATGAAGGGTGGTGAGTTCTTTGTCCCCGAGTCATGTACTTGCCGGCCTAGTGCTGATTACTTATTGGCTCTAACAAGTGTTTTCAAAAATGATCATTTTCATCAGTAGATCTGAGCAAGCAAGTTGTTTTATCATCTGCGTTTAAAGGGGAGAATCAAATGTTCTCCCCGACTGCACAGCCGCTGCAATGTTCACCAGTAAAAGAACTACTTTGTACCAGCTAATTGTTGTATGTTGTTTAATATTGAAATTATTATATTGCATTATTTTAATAACGATTTTATAGCCCTTTACAGTCATTTTAGGATTCGATAATTAATGCGGTAATAATAGCTTAATGATACGAGCCAAAACGCTAGGTAGATAGGCTAGGTAGGTAGGCTCTTCGTGATGTATCCACCAAATTGTTTGCCATGACGAAGGGTCACTAAAGGCTTTTGAAAGTGTTCAGTGAAGACTCGTGATGCTACCGGTCTATTTTTCTAATGGTAACAATAAGATCCGATGACCATCGTGTCGTTTCAAAGCGGTCACAACGAAAAACTATAGTAGTGATCCCAGTTTTATGAAGGTGAGCTTTAAACTAAATCGAGGATCTCATTCATTATGAAACAATGGATTTAACGAGGCAATTTTTTTGATAGCAGTGCTTTTGTAAAGTGATGCAAGGCTTGACCTGTTTAGACTTTTGAGAATACGATGAACGAGATACAATTAATCGTAAAATTAGTTTTGTCCAAGATCAAACACTTTTCAAAGTTAAATCTTATTTGTAAGTTACAATGGAAAATGGAAATGATTTTGCCTTTCCTGCCCTTTTTCTAATTCAGATTCATTCATTAGTTTATTTGACCTTTCAACCAAAAATGGCCAAGAGAATTTTGACCATTTACAAACAGGAAATAATATAGATTGCTTGCCTGCCACTAAGTTGATTATTAAACCCACAACTCGATACAGAAGTGTAACTCTGCCCGGAACCAACTTGATGTTTAGCATCGGGAAAGATATTGTCACACTTGTGACTTGCAAAAAAAA
This sequence comes from Morbakka virulenta, assembly GCA_003991215.1. Classification (NCBI taxonomy): domain Eukaryota; kingdom Metazoa; phylum Cnidaria; class Cubozoa; order Carybdeida; family Carukiidae; genus Morbakka; species Morbakka virulenta. Next base: position 256,716 of record RDPX01000043.1, on the reverse strand, counting down.
TAACGTATTTTCCGCCTACCGAAATTCACAGCAATACCTGTGATAAAATAGTGCCTTTCGGTGCAAATGTCTCTATCTCAGCTACCAATTTTGGCTGTTGACTCGACAATCTTGCCTTCTTTGTTTACCATTTCAGCATAATCCCTTTGTTTTACAAGAAACTTAAGGCAGATGGGGTTGAATTTCAAGCAGAAGGATCAGTAAGTGACAGTTTTGACCACACTTAAAGTATAACATTTTTTATATTAAATATTATATATATATTAACGAGTCAAACCCCAAGTTTTCGTACCGGGAATTGACTGTAACGCCAGAAAATATAAATTTAGCTAAATCCTTTAATTCCTTTATTGATTGTTTAATTATTAATACATGCCACCATAAACTCTTCTGAAAATAGGCCTATTCATTTTATCTGTGATAGTTGCTGTATATCATGAGCTTTAATCAGTTTTATTATTTATATGTTTGTATGAAATCTTCGCAGAAGTATAGACAAATGATGAGGAAAATGAGTTAATTTTATTTAACGTCATCAATGTTGCATCACGCATTCATTTTTAACCGTTTAGTAATAACGAGAAGTGTGACGTTAAACTACTTTATTTCGATCATACTTGCATATGGAAAGAATGCAGACCAATATTGTATTTGCATTCCTGTAAAGTTCGACGCCAGAAATAGGATATTTTTCTTATTGTTTCTCATAGATCATTATTTTTATTATTTTTGCATTTCGGATGGCTTGGACTCTGTAACCCAGAAATTGTGTTATGTGACCCCTGAGCGCAAAGTGATTACCTCTTTCTTACCTCTTTCTTTGGTCTTTGCAAGCACGGTTTTGTTACAGTGTGACGCAACATTCAAGTTGAATAATATTTTTATCGAATGGCTGGCTTTTATGTGACGATACCGGTAGTAATAATAGAATGAAATGAGATGGAATCGATGGAGCATTTTTTGAATATTGATTGGAAAACTGAGCTTTTTATATTGGTTATCATACAAAACTCCCTCCCCTCCACCCCCATCCCCACCCCCTTCCCCACCCCAACCAGATGTTGTCTGTATGAAGTAAGTACATACTGTTAAATTTTTCAATTTCTAGACCTCGTCATCCTCGTCAGCCACAAGCAGCACAAAAAAAGATGAACTTTCCTTTAAAGAAGATATGGACTTGGCCATTGGTAATGACAAGAAGAGAAATGAAATTTCTTTTGTAATTTTTAGCATAGTTCAGCAAGNAAACATTCAAGTTGAATAATATTGTTAGCGAATGTCTGGCTTTTATGTGACAATACCGGTAGTAATAATAGAATGAAATGAGATGGAATCGATGGAGCATTTTTTGAATATTGATTGGAAAACTGAGCTTTTTATATTGGCTATCATACAACACTCCCTCCCCTCCACCCCCATCCCCACCCCAACCAGATGTTGTCTGTATGAAGTAAGTACATACTGTTAAATTTTTCAATTTCTAGACCTCGTCATCCTCGTCAGCCACAAGCAGCACAAAAAAAGATGAACTTTCCTTTAAAGAAGATATGGACTTGGCCATTGGTAATGACAAGAAGAGAAATGAAATTTCTTTTGTAATTTTTAGCATAGTTCAGCAAGATTAAAAAACGGTTTGTTGTACGTAATGAATTCCATCAATGATCCTGAACCGGACTTAAAATCACGCGATAGAAATATCTTCTACCATGAGAAAGATCATTAGTTAAGATCATTAGTTAAGGTCATTAAGATCATTAATTTGCAGAATTATTGATTGTGTTTACAAAATTATACATTTGATTATCTTTACGAAGTGATACGTAATCTCCAAGGACATTAGAATTATTTGAAACCAGGAATTTGGAGAAAGATATCCTTATTCATTATAGTCAAAGATGCCTTTTAAAAGGAAAAGTTTGTTGTGACCTTATGAAGACAGGATTGTCGGTCGAAGTACAAAGTTCTTTTGTTTTTGTTTATCTTAACGTCTGGCTTGGATGGTGTATATATATATGCATGTATTAGTGTATCTATGTGAATAGATAGATCGTTAGAGAATTAGTTAAGTTTGTCATTATACATGTGATCGATAAATATCATTGTTTTACTTTCTTCGTAGAGCATAACGATTGTATGGTCTTGAGTTGTTTTAAACAATTAATCACGGGTAATGACGGACTGGCATCGAAGACTCCTTTGTTTCTGTTACTGATGGAATAATTTTTTATTTGTATCGTTCCGTTGTGGCGTCGAAATTCTGAAGAGGCCCAGAAAAATTTAGCCAAAATAACTGTTGCTATTTGATTGGACCATCAGAATTCTGGCCAATATTCACGTCTATTAAATGTTCTATAATCATTTTTTTGTTTTCGTATTGTTTCTTTATGGAACGGTAAGTAGAGTGTACTGCTGTAAACCAGTGACCTTTGGAAGTTAAGCTTTGGACTTCAATAAACCTTGATATAGTTATTGCATTTCAAAGTTTGTAGCGTTACTTTGTTGCATACATAGTTTACATGGTTAAAACATGGTAGCGAAATTGTATTAAGATAACATATAAAGATTATATGAAGTGGTAAATTTTATCGGCTGGAGCAAAAACAGTCACAAAAAGGCTTAAAACTTTATTAAAATTAAAAGACAGTTGCAAGATTTCAGCCGCAAGGAATTTTTGTTGAATGTGTTATTTCGAAAAGCAGCTGAAGAAGTTGTAACCAAAGTAAATGTTCTATTTTCCGTTATTTTAGGAGCTTTTTTTATCAAGAATCGATAATTAAATTGATTTGTTTTAACCTTCCATTTTAAGCCCTATCACTTCAAGATACAGAAAATTCAAACAAGGTATTTCTTTCTGCTTTGTTGGGTCATATTTAAATTTTCATTGTATGTGTATCATAAGGTACTCCGTTGTTTTGTTGATGGATTGTTTACAATGTTGGAGGTGTAAACGTGCTTTTTTTCTTCGGTTTCCTGTTGGATTTTGCTAAACTAAACAAATTAATTAGGAAAAATATTGGAGTTAAATGACTGTTTGCTGTTCTGGTTGACTTTAGCTTTTTACGAGATCTTGACCTCTTTAGATCGAACCTGGAACCTTATTAGTGAAGTTACTCAGGAACTGAACAAACCCATGACCCCTTTTTAGTGTTTGCTTGACATATAACCCTAAGACTAATAAAGCTAAGCCACTAGATAAAACTAAATAAATAAACTACATTAAAAAACTAACTTTTATTTATCTTAATAACCTATCATTGACGTTTAGGCTTTTGAATGAGAGACTGCTTGTAAAGCAAGATTGTAAGTATGTCATGTGAGTACTTACACAAGGATACACGCCAATTCCTTAAATAAGAATAGTCAATTAATAAAAAAAACATTTTCTATAAGGACAACAGTTTAATAGAAAGGACACATTAAAAGATTTTCCACGGTGGGATTTGAGATTCAATTTTTAAGATGTAGCATGGCATTTGTTTGAAGGTACGTTTTGTTATAAGAAAAATACCTCCGTATTTGTTGGGTTGTTTTGTCAGTGGGAAAAAATTATTTAAATATTTTGTTCTTCGTAGGATGAAAAGGTATTGTAAGGGAGGTATTGATGTTGCATGTAATATACTCTAAAAGTAGAACTTGATGAAGCAATGTAATGTCAGACTGTTTTGATGTGTAAACTTGTGTGTTTCTACATCTTACTTACTTTGGTCCTTTCCAAATGTATTGTTTTAGCAGTCATCATCGTCAAAATTATATCCTGATGTACTAAGCAGAGGATCCCCAACTGTGCAGGTTGTATGCACTTTATTTAATAACGTTTGATGTATTATAGACGTGTTGCATTTTCTTGCTTGTGTAGTAGTAGTAGTAGTAGTAGTAGTAGTAGTAGTAGTAGCAGCAGCAGTAGTATGTAGTAGTAGTACTATGTAGTAGCACTATGTAGTAGTACTATGTAGTAGTAGTACTATGTAGTAGTAGTACTATGTAGTAGTAGTACTATATAGTAGTAAGTAGTAGTAGTAAGTAGTAGTAGTAAGTAGTAGTATGTAGTAGTAGTATGTAGTATGTAGTAGTAGTAGTATGTAGTAGTAGGAGTAGGGTGTAGTAGTATGTAGTAGTAGGTAGTAGNATGTAGTAGTATGTAGTAGTAGTATGTAGTAGTAAGTAGTAGTAAGTAGTAGTAGTATGTAGTAGTAGTAATAATAGTAGTAGTAGTATGTAGTATGTAGTAGTAGTAGTATGTAGTAGTAGTAGTAGTGTGTAGTAGTATGTAGTAGTAGTAGTATGTAGTAGTAAGTAGTAGTAGTAAGTAGTAGTATGTAGTAGTATGTAGTAGTATGTAGTAGTAGTATGTAGTAGTTAGTAGTCAGTAGTAGTAGTATGTAGTAGTAGTAATAGTAGTAGTAGTATGTAGTATGTAGTAGTATGTAGTAGTATGTAGTAGTAATATGTTGTAGTAGTAGTAGTATGTGGTAATGTTTATTCGCACCAGCTCTTACATTAGTTATTATTGTTTTGTAGAAGGAGCCAACAAAAGTACGAGCACTTTATGATTTTGAAGCAGCAGAAGACAATGAACTAACTTTTAAAGCTGGAGAAATTATTATTATACACGATAATGGGTGCGTGAAGCTTTTTTTTATAGAACTGTGCTGCTTCGGTTATGTTTTGTTTCTATCCTGAGATTAAGGAGAACTTCTTTTGAGCATTTCCTATGAGATGTTCTTGTTCTGTATCGACCCACAAAGGATATGTGGAAGGAACTTGTGGTGTGTTAAACGCCTTGTTTGATAACATTGATAACCCTTTAATCACCCACTTTTGCAAGAGCTTCTTTTTCTTTGACGTACTACTTATTTCTGTTTTCCTTTTTGTTTTTATCTTTATTTGCTTTCATTTATTTCTCTTCCTTATTTTCTTCGCTGTCTTTTTTCTCTTTCGGCATTTGTGTTGATCAAGCCAATTACTGCCAAGCATCCTGTTCATTTTCTTGGAGGATCAAAGATTTTTAAAGATTTTGGAGTGTTCTTGTTGGCAATAGTGTTCAATTTTGTATGCTACCACAGCCAATTTTCATTCATCTTTTTTTCCTTTTTATTTTCTCCTTCAAAGCTGTACTTATTCTTGTAGCCATTGCTTCTCAGTAGTTTGCTCCTTACATCTATACAATAAAGCGTATGTTCAATAGTTTGTAGGAAACTAAGGGCCAGAAAAAGAATTTAAGGAGAGAATCGCATAAATTGTTGTAAACAAAATTCACAAGTTGGTGTCAACTATTCACCTCGTACTAAATTTTGTTCCGAATACGCTAATTCAGGCATAAATATCGCCAGTAATGAGCAAACGATATTTTCTCAATCTCAATTCTAAAAATATACAGTCATCACCTGATAAGCACGCAGATAGTTGAAGTTGTTAGTTCAAGCCTGGTTGGAGGCAATTATTTGAATTTTATTAGTATTTTTTAAGAACAGGGTACACATGTTGTCTATTGCACTGATGATTCTTCCAAGATCAAAGAAGTATAGCTGCCTTCCTTCAGACGAGATTAGTCCTTTGTTCATATATAGTCAATGATCACATTATAAGACTGACATTAAAAGTTGGTCAAAAAGAAAAGTAAACTGGAACGAATATTTATGACTTAAGTCCAGACGCAGCTCACGTTATTCTCAACTTCAGCTCATTTTTTCAATAAAAGATCATTTCCAGAAATTGCATCATTAGGAAAAAGTGAAAAGAGGGCGTCTGCTATACTTAAAAGAAGCACAGGTTTTAACTTAATCAAGTGCCTGTGCCTTCAATTGGCCACTTTTCCTGTCACCTTGAACACTGGCTTGTAAATGGTGTCTCTGCCATCTAATGTTTTCATTGATCTTATGTCTTTGATCTAAAGATATCTAGAAGTTTCCCCAAGTTCGCCAATAACCCCTTCCTGACACATGTTTGGTTTCCATGCTAGTAAGACCTTTGCTCTTCATCTTTGACTGGTCGGCCAAGGCTTACGACCAAATGTTTAGTTTTAAATCGTGTTTCCAAGTGTATCCAACATCGTAAACGTAAGAAATATGCATTTCACAGTAATGTTTTTTTTTGTTTTTTTCCAAGTGAGGTAAACAACTTTTATTCAAATAAGTAAATCCAAAGCCGGCATTTTTGGTGTCTCCAGTGACAAAAGAGGATTTATTTGTCTGTTGTTTGAAATTGTTACTTTTCGTCTATCTTAATGCTACCCTCAGATCAAGATGCGCAATATACTAGTAACTAATTCAGACACCGTGTAATACCTCCGTGTTAACATGGTATAACAAATAACCACACTTTGATTTTTTAAGGGAAGGAAAGGAGGTATTTTTAGTAACTAGCTTCAGGCAATGAAATATAATTGTCTGAGGTGACTACTGAGAAAATGTTGGCTGTTTACCACGTAAAGTTGCATTTTAAAATATGCAAGACTTTTAAAACTTTCAAAAATATATGATGAAACTGATTCACTTGACGCTACCATATTTTTGTTTGAATACTCCGATATCTTTTTTAAACACTCGGGGAAGGCATTTTGTTTTAAAGTACCCATATTGTCAGATAAATTTAACCCAACGGTTTAACTTCGGGATTGTTGCTGACTTGCCCAAATTTATTTACGTTTTGGCCTAACGTATGCCAGTAGTTTCAAGTTTAGTAAAGATTTGCACTTCTTGCGCGAAAGGGGCGCACTGCTGCAAATTTGTAATTTTTTCCTTTGAATTCAGGCCTTTGTTACAGGCCCCGTAATCATGTTTTATATTCACTTAAATGTTCTTTAAGTTGCCTCCATTTTTATGGGAAATACCTCCAGCTAATAATAAACCATTCCTTTTTTTTATTTGATCACCACTTTTCCCGTTATTTTTAACGGAATTTTTATGCCAGGTGACATGTTTCCTACAAGGCCTCAAAGGAACAGATAGTTTCTTCAGCCACTAAACAGCAGCAAGTAATTCTTTTCCTTGTGAGCCTAGTGTTTCTTTAAAAATTACACACTTTTTAAGTAAATGAACGTTTTTCCTGTTCCTGAAGAGTGTGTATTCTATTCAAGAAAACTAATTTTCTGCTAGGAGCACCCAGCGCTTGCCTGTCCATCCGTGAAGGAGTGTTACCAAGAATGCTACAAATGGCTGGTAACCTAGAACAATTCGATGTTTAGGTCTTATAGGTGCGAGGACGTGAGTTAAACTTAGGCTCTTTTACAATAAGTATATATTAAATATATACTTAAAAAATTTTTTTCGTCATTTTGAAAGTAACCAAAATTGGTGGAAAGGAGAAAATCATCGCGGTGTCGGACTTTTCCCAGCAAATTTTGTAACAACGGATCTCAGTGAACCCAAAAAAGGTAATATTTCATGTCATTCTCATACTGCAAGGCTTGTTACTTGTGATTTTTATTTTAATTGTGAATATAATTCATATAATAGCTGTGTTGTAAGAAACTGTACTCTTACGTTAGTAGTAGACACTGGTTTGAATCAAATGGACTTTAATTTTCGAGATAGATTTCAACAGAGGTTGACTAGTTTTTTTAATTAAATATGATGCAATTGGACCGTTAACTTGAACTAAGTTTTAAAGCTCGTGGTCATCTCCACATGCGTAATCGCATGCTTCCTTTATTTTGCCCTCACAAAGCGCATATCTAGTATTTTTATTCAATATACCTAGCTTTGAACGGAAGTCAGAACGATAGAATACAACTGGGAGGGGTGAAAAATCCCTAAAGTGACCGAATTTAAGTACCTGGGGTCAACTCTACAAGCAAACGGAAACTATGATAGAGAAGTAAAGAGGAGAGTGCAGGCCGGTCGGGATAGTTGGAGGAAGGTAACAGAGGTACTTTGCGATAGGAAAATATCACCACGAATGAAGGGAAAAGTTTACAAGACTGCAGTGCGCCCAGCTCTATTATGTGGTCTGCAAACTGTTGCTACCACCAAGTGACAAAAAGCGGATTTGAAAGTGGGTAAAATGCGCATGATGAGGTGGTCACTAAGTTTGACGCGACCAGACAGAATTTATAACGACCACATTCGAGAAACATCCCATATCAGGAGACTTAGAGACAAGATGAGGAAGTCAAGACTTCGCCGTTACGAGCACATAGCAAGGCGCGATGTAGGAAGGAGGGTACTGAGTTATGAAGTGCCCGGCAGAAGGCGAAGAGGGAGGCCGAGGAAAAGATGGAAGGACGTGATTGACAGAGATATGGAGGCTGTTGGTTTGAGGGATGCTGATGTGACAAACAAAACAGACTGGAGACGGGTGATCCGCTGTGGCGACCCCTAACGGGATATAGCCGAAAGACAAAGAAGAAGAAGATTTTGAATGGAATACTAACGGAGCTCCATGGCGATTTGATAAGAATGTTTGTGTGAAGGACTTAGATAGTTGCAGGTCCATAATTTAGTTAGATGTTAAGGTCACCTAATTGTCAATTATAAAAGGGCAACGTATTGGAACTGGGTGTTTATTTTACTGAGACATATTGTCAAGGATCCGTATTTAACTGAAATTATGAATTTATTTAAATATACAATGTGATCTTAACATCATTTCTGGATAAAATCTACAAGTACATGTTCTTCAGTATCTTGAACATGGAAACCTAACTGGGCTCGAATCCTACTGCCAGTTGATTTTTTGAAATGTTTGGCAGTTATTGCTGCATCCAAATACTTAAAACGGGCGTGGGTTTTTTTAGCTAATAGTAGAAAATTCTCAAGCTACTGTGCCGGAATGATGCATAGCTCATAAGCCATAAAGCCAGGTACATATTTTCATTGCANCCGTATTTAACTGAAATTATGAATTTATTTAAATATACAATGTGATCTTAACATCATTTCTGGATAAAATCTACAAGTACATGTTCTTCAGTATCTTGAACATGGAAACCTAACTGGGCTCGAATCCTACTGCCAGTTGATTTTTTGAAATGTTTGGCAGTTATTGCTGCATCCAAATACTTAAAACGGGCGTGGGTTTTTTTGCTAATAGTAGAAAATTCTCAAGCTACTGTGCCGGAATGATGCATAGCTCATAAGCCATAAAGCCAGGTACATATTTTCATTGCATTTTTGTTTTTGTTTTCATTGCGTTTTATTTTGATCGGTGCTTTTTGCTACAGAAAAAGAGGAAAAAGAAAAGAAGAAAAAAAAGAAAGTCAGATTTAATGACTCAAAGGGAAATACTGAGAAAAAACAATCTGGTAAGATATGTTATTGATTAATGTTTGGTGATATTATCTGTAAGTGTATTTAATCATATTTAAACAGTTTACATCGTATCAGTCAAAAAACTTTTTCTTACAAGTCTTCGTATTTCATTCTTGAATTTTTGAAATAGATTTACCGTAAGTTTTTGGTTCATTATCCGTGGTCGTCTTCATTGGCCATTGCCTATCCAAAGTATAATGATATAAGAAAAACCGGTATTGAGGGAATTATATCTTGTCTATTGACGCCCCATAGATATTTTTAACCAATGCAGGTTTTACTCAAGTCGTGATCAACTAGGCGGAATTAATTTGTTTCTTCTGTATTTAGCGAACAGACAACTTAACTGCCTCTACAGTGGTGGCTGGTCTTTTTTATCTGTAATGAGAGCAATGAGTATGCATAATAGCTGGATTTCTTTAATGCACCCGTAGCTTATCTTCCATTGCCAACGTTTCCGAGAGTAAATTTAGGAAAGAGAAATCTACTTTAAAAACATTAAAAATCCAGTTACTTACTTCAACTTTTATTGATATTTATTTTTTCATGTTTTTTATGCCCCTGCAGCTGTCAAGGCAAAGCCAGTAATCAGTGAGGTAATGAATTTTGATTTTTACAATACAAGAATCTTCTGAGTTTTCTCATTTTTTGCCTTCCCTTATCCAAATATTGTTGGGTACCTAGTTGAGACAATTTTTGGCATGTAAAGACCGAACCCATGTCAAAAAGCTTTTTTCCCGCCATATATATGATTATTCGTTACCCGTTACCCCCGATCTGCTTGTTATTTTTATAAGAAATGACTGAAAGAAAAGTTATTGACCATAGCTCTTATACATTCCAGATATCTGTTATCGGTTATTTCATTAACTTGTTATCAATTAACTTTGTTAAAGACGCGTTATATTTATTAACATTTAGTATAATGTACATAAATAGAAATCAATTGTAATATATTTCTATTGTAATAGGTTTCAGTGCTTACATCCTACTGTATAGTTTCTGTCCGTATTTTAAACAGGAAAGGCTGTTGTCCTGTTTGGACATGTTAAAAGCAGCAAGCCCAACAGAGGAGGATGATGAAGAAGAAACGATAAAAGAATACGAAGGTATTCGTTTTGTTTCTGTTGGTTATCATCCCTGCGCACATTGCGAAGGTCTACACTGCACTTGTTGTTCTTGTTCTTGGTGAAGAGAATCCCACATTTTTACACCCAACGATAGATCCACATTGTAAAATAAGAGACGGAACAAGAAATTCAACTTATGATCCAGTTCTTACCCCCTAGTATATGGCGAGCGTTCTTATTCATATATTTTAGTGTCTTCAGTTATAGGCGTGATATATTTGTTGGCAATTGTTCACTAAGGGTCAAACGCTAATTACACATATGTTATGTAAGTCGTTGCGCGTTTTGTTTATTTCTTACAATGTTCACTCGCTGCTTTTTTTGATTCGAAGTTTTAGGCATGTTTTTGTGTGTATTTTAATTATTTATTTTATATGTCTATTCACTTTTTTTGAAGACCATTTCCAAATTGGGCTTTGGTAAAGGCTTCCTTAATGTCAAACGCTGTTTATAGTGGGGGGAAAAAACCCTTTCTTTATATGATTGCGGTCATTGTAAAGCTGTGCTTGGGAGAACATTTTGTGTAGTTGTAGCGCTGTTGGCACTGCGCTCTCGAAATCCTTTGCTTCAGTTTGCTTGAAAATTTACTTGGTCATTCTCTTTGCAAGTATTTACTTTATGGAAAAGTAAAGATATTGAAAAATGTGTACCTTCTCTCTCTTCTTTAATGTAAAAATCATGATCTCGCTAACAGCAACTGGAAAGAAAAATTAATCCCATAAAAAGGAATGACGAGAGATTTGATAACAATATTTGGAAGGCAGAACAATATTACAGCTAAATGGTGATGATAAATATCGGCAACTGTGGGGTTTTTTGTTGACCCCAAGTTCATCAAAATGTAATCCATTGAAAGGATGATAATGTTTAGGTCGTCAAATTGGAAAGAGTCCATTAAGTGAAAACTAAAAGAAAAAATTAATTTCTGTGAAATAAATATATTGGTTAATAATATAAACTGATTTTCGGATAAGGAAGTCGTTCAATACCGGTGCTCCCTAAAGGTACTTATTGTGCATGTGATTTTCCCGACACTTGGGTTTTAGTTGTAAGTGATTTTTTTATTCCTGTTTATAATGCAACACAAAAGGAACCGTATACCAGTAGGGGACTTGTATTTTCGTTTTGCGAAAACAAAAAGGAGCCCGCAACGTGCCCCAAATGCGTAACCCGGTCATAAATATACGAGTTTATAATTTTGATTTTCAGATATTGCATCAAAAAAGATTTTCCACAGACCTCCCGTACGTACGAAGCCAATGCTGGCGAAAAAACACACAGCTAATTTGGTTGTTGCAAGAGGGAATCCGTGAAAAACCGTATTTAGGCTTATACCTGTGCTCTGTAAATTCTAGTATCGAATATTGCACCGGAAATGCCAGAACTACTTGACAAACTGATATTTAGATAGGGATTGGTTGGGTCGATCTGGAGGTGAAAACAAATTAGTGAAAGGAGGATTCAAAGATATATAAAATGCACATTGTAATTGTAAAACACAAGGCTAGATACGAAGAGGTCTTTTGAGGTCAGGGAAAGCTTAATAAGCCATTCAGTTCTGTTCACTCCGAAAGTAAGCTTAATAAGAGCGTTCAAGCTAGAGACGTATGTTACCCCTCTGGCTAGTGTTTGGCAGCTACTTGGTCGGCACACAAAAGTTGTTAACAAAAAGGTTAATTCACCTTCCATCCATTAACATTTTCGTTTGGGAATTTAAATTTCCCGACTGCCTTGTTGGACTATTTTTGTGCAGCCAAGCTGACGTTAAATGCCAAGTACTTAAGGATCTACAGAAGATCATAAGTATGCAGAAAATTCTGGTTTTAGTTTTGTAAATCCAACCCACGTTTTACAGATTGCTCTGTTTTCCCGACATTGGTGATGCTTTCCTTGTCAGCTTTCCTGTTAATTTATTCTGTTTTTAAGGCTGCATTTGCCAATTAGAGGTGACGCTATATTATTACTTAGTTGGAAGCTATTTATTACATTTGTTTTCAACGATATTGAAATTAGTATTACTGTCTCATTTACAGAGGCTTGTCATAACATGGGCCCATTAATCAACGAGCAAATCGATGAATGTGATAGGTAAGAGCTTGCTTACATGAATCGACGTGCGAGTGTCGGGTGAGCTTTGGGCAGAGCCTTATAACACTTGCAGCGATGTACATCGGTATGAGGTCAAAAGTCAGCATAAAACGTGATAATTGAAATGAAATTATACAAATATCCGACATAGAGTATTGCTGCTAGTTAAATCTTACTATTAGATATTATGACCTTAGTGCATATGGTATTTGTAATAATGACCACACAGGCAAATTTGACCTTAACTCACAGTTAACATTGCAAAAGTCACTGTTGTGTAACATACGAATGTAATAAAAAATGTTCAATATCATTATGAAAATACCAAGAGATACTTTATACTGCACCTTTTAAACGAACAAGTATACCTTTTTCTAAGGCGAAGGCGCGAATAGAAGACCTCATACATTGTGGACAACTTTGTTTGATATGTACGTAAAGACAGTTAACGTATTTGAAAATGTCACCTTAAAAAGATGCTTGGGGAGCAATACTCTCTAAACCGCACAGTGTAATGTCCAGCTTAGAGTCCAGGTGAAAACTCTCGTGGAATCTGAATCTTTGACCTGCTGCTGTAATCTTGGGTGGATGCATGCACCCAAATATATTTTTATCACATCTTAGTGTGTTCTATCGTGTTTAACTCTTTCGCTAATATCCAGTGGTACTCGAGTACCCGTTAAAACCCCCCTACTGAACTGTTATAGCTCGTTACTATTACATGCGGAGCATACGTTAACAAGGTCTACCAGTCGTTTGTATGGTTTTTCAAAAGGAATTCCAAAGGCTCAAAACAGGCGCAAAAAAATATTCACATTATAGTTTTTTATCCTATTTTGTTGTTGTTGGATAACCATGGTGTTTGAGAGAGTGATAAGTTCACTAGACCGAAATATTCAAGGCAGAAAACAGCACAATGTATTGAGAATCAGTCTTTCTCAGTTTCCATTGAATGTAATTTTCGTTGTAGGTTTCTTCTCTGTTCCCTTGAGTTAATGGTAGCATTCGGAAGATTTGGTGGAATCTTTCCTTTTTGAAGTCGCCATTCTGACAGAGTTAAATTTCTATCATACAACTTCATAACGAGATATAACGTTAAACATGTTTGGCACGTGTTTTATGAGGAAATATCATGGAGAAGTGATGTTGAGCTTAGATCGTAGCGCAAAATTGTGTAATTTAGTCATGGGAGATTTTGTCACAAAAAAACTTTTTTTACTAACCGATTTTATATTTTCATACCTCACTGGAGTCATTCTTTCCGAGCGTATTGCCCTTCGGCACTGTACGTGCCTTAAAGCCGCTGTAGTATTCTCAAGCTAGAAATAACCGGACTTCCCTGTCGCTTGTTTGAAGTGTAAACTGAAGACACTTTAACTCAGTACAAAAGCTGACCTCTGTTTGGAACATCAGTACCAACTGAAATATAAAAGCCGTTGGCATCTTGTTAAGTCATGTTCATAGTTGATATCGACTTCGCAGATAAATTTTTTAACCATGCACCACTTACTATAGCTTGGTACGTATTTAATTTTTTTTTCTGTGTTGTTATTTTGCATGTAGAGTTAAAGGGACTTTGGAAGATTTAAACACAAATTTCTTAGAGGCAATTTCACTGTATCAAAGGTAAAGGACCAATAATTTTTCTCGTTATTTTATGCGGTGTTAGCTGGGTTTCTTATCACATTTTTACATCCGTACCTTTGTTACCCCACCACTCATCATGACCCATAGAAATTATTTGCCAGACTGCGATGGTATCACAAGTGTAGCTGTTTCATTACTCTGAAGTTGGTTGGTTTATTTTTTTGATGGTGCTGAACACATGCTTCATAAATTGACCTTCTTTATACGGGAGAGAAAAAATGCAAAGTTGATTATGAAATGTGACGGTCTTTTGTTGTTCTTACAGTTGTGCAGAAGTTTTTCTTATATGTTGTACAACTTATATCTTATATGTATGTATATACTTTTATTTGTATTATATTTTTCTTTTATCATAAACCACATTCGGTTATTTACCTCGTATTGAGCGTTTTTGGTTTCTATTGTGTTTCGATAGCATTAGCAATGGGTGAATTTTTATATATAGTAAAGCAAACACCCGAAGCAGCACTATGTGAACCATGACAGTCTTTGAAAATGATATTTCTTGTTTACATATTTACCCAAGCTCTGTAATTGGTGCCTGATAATTATTCTGTTAAAAATATATTTACCTGTTAACTCGTTCGCACTTGTTTAAAAATGACTTGGTAAATTGATGATACCTTCCGTATATATCACCCCCAATGTATAATACATGGTTCATGTCTGTATGTAGTTACCAATCCAGCGTTTTGACTCTGAAAAACGCATGATGTTTGTAAAAATGATATGCACCTGTTTCTTCAAACACAATATAATACAGAATTTTAGAGACCATGGAGCACGAGCTTTCTTTGGCCAGTACCACTGTGCTGCTTTCAATCAAAAGTTGAGTGTTAAACTATGACCTTAGATACTGAAATGCTTGAGCTCTCGGAGTAAATATTATCAAAATGTGGGCGTTATACCTTATTTAATGACATGGTCGGCATTAGTTCAAGGCTGTTTTTTTTCCCCCAATTACAACGCAGTTTTAAACAAGTCGGTAGTTATGACATACTTGCTTATTATTAGATTGTCTGGTTGTAATAAAGACACACACACAGAGACAAACAGAGAGAGAGAGAGACAGAGAGACAGAGACAGAGACAGAGAGACACAGAGAGACACAGAGAGAGAGGAGCCGTGGCTTAATCCTTAGTGGAACTGCACCGCAACCAAGAATGCCGGGTTCAATTCCCCAAGCGGGCGACTTTGGAACTTCACAAAAAAAGAAGCCATTGGTTGGCATCAGGAAGGGCATCCGGCGTCTGACCCCCATGTACTGGGGAAAAATGACGTGAAAATAAACAATGTATATATATATATATATACTTGGTGCATATTAGGGTGACCCCAAGCTTTGCCACAGCCTGAAATAAGCATAGAGCTATTTAAAGGTTTCGATGTTCTGTTTTGTGTTGAGAAGGACGCTAACGCAGGAACTATTTTTGTTAAGGAAAGTATGTTTTTATTGTTATGATTTTGTAGCCTGCTAAGCGAGTTGTGTTTCTTAATATTATTGCAGTTTGTTTTTACATGTAGTTTTAAGATAGAACAAGGGCTTGCTGGATGTTGGTTATGCATTGCGCCAATTCACGCCTCTTTTTAAAACCGTTTTCCCTTCTTCGGGAATTTCCGATCTTTACCCACTCAACATTTCCAAATACATTGCGCTTGATTATTTTTGACCTCAAAAGCTAGGAATGTACCATGCGCATTATTTGATTCATTTTCATTCGCAGGCTTTATTGTGGTTATTGTATATCTTTCAAATATTATTCACAGCCTCATGAGAGAGCCGGTCCCAACCCCCGCTCCACCACCAGTATACACGCCAACTCAAATGCAGTACCAGTCCGGACAGGTACCATCTTCTTATGGACAAACAATGTTTCAACAACAAGTTCAACAATTCGTCAGACCGCAAGCGCAGGTATGTATCTATGACACACGCACTTTATTGGGAATTTGCAGCGGTTGTTTGGGTTTTTTCATCAACCATGTTAAATCAGGTTTTCTTAAGGGTTTGTGTGGGGTAGGGTATTTTCCATTTGTGCCAGTATCCGTGTTTCTGTTCATCAAGATGGTATATAGCTAGAGATACGCCTGCCTTAACCCCTATCCCACAGTTATAAAAAACTAAAACTTTTATCATGTCACCTCAGATCAACTTATAATTATTTTTTGTACTAGTTACAAGGTTTTTTGTGATTAACCCCATGGTAGATTTTCGGACGATAAAAGTAGTGAAAAAGTGTAACAAAAGCCAGTAAAGCTAATTGTGATTAATTACCAAAAAGTCGGAAGAGATTACATGCCATTAAATCTGTATGGAAAAGTTACTCCTGTAAGCTAAGGTTTTTACAAAACAAGGGTGATAAAAGGTTTATTTTTTTAATGCATATGTAGTGAGCCATTTTTTCATTCACAAATATCTACCAAAAAAGTGAAGTTTTATTATGATAAAGTGTTTTGGGGAAATTTAGATTTTGACCAGAACCATGAAAGCTTCAGAAACAGAGGTAGTTTTTTCTTGAAAAGATATGGATGCAATAATGCCTGACTCGAGGTTTACTTGATGAATTTCTTACTAATATGTACTAACATTAAGTGGTCTTTGCATTGCCAATAATAGTTTTATTTGCGTTGGAGCAGTTCAAAAAATTGGTGTGCCCCAACGAAACTCGCAGCTTTATCTCTTTTTTGTTTGTTTGTTTGTTTGTTTTATACCTGGTAAGATAGTAAGTTAAACGTTTTCAGATTAATCCAATTATGTTAATAGGATACGTGTACTCAATTTCTAATCAGTTGTTGAAAGGATTGACCCACTTCCCCCAGCGTAATATGGTTAAAGTTAACCAGGGAGGGGGATATATGTGGGGACATCTGAACAGACAATTTTTGAAGGTCGGCTTTGGTAAGAGATGGAATTACTGCGGGGAAATAACAAGAGTATTGGAAGAATGTGTTGCAGCTCTTAAGACGGAAAGAGCTGCTGGTTTAATGTTTCTTCTTTAATATATAACCTTGCAGATTTTAAGATGTTTATCTGCAAAAAGAGTAAGTACTTTTTTCTGAACTTCCACAAACTTTTTATTTACTGGAGTTAAGAAAAGGAATTATTGTGTCATTGGCATCGGTTTCTTTGCAGCTGATTGAACAGGTACAGAGTTATATTGTCGGAACAACTTTGAAATCGGCGGTTGCCAATGTCACATAATTTCGATGCAGTTTGCAGAAATAATAGGTGACAGAATAAATCCATCTTGGCTTACCATCTTCACTGCTAAAAACTTTATAACTTAAAATTATCTCTTGCACATGATATATTGCTTAAGTTGATATATTACTAAGGTCAAAGGCGTTGTACAAAAAGTGTTGTCTTTGAATGTTCCCAGTTTAAGAAAAAGCTATTGGATGATTCTTATTTTTCAGAATACTTAGCCCCAACGATTAATAAATTTTTATAAATGGTTTCAAAGTAATAGTATGGACAGAAAAAAAACCTCAAGGACTTTTTCAGTTTTGCCAAAGAGTGGTTTCTTATATCTTTTCTATCTTTAATTGATATATGAGTTCTCTTTTAAACACCTTTATTACAAAGTGTTTGTAATAGCTCTCTACTATCACAGGTTGTTCAACAAGGATATGTAGGACCTCCAACAAATATCTCGATGGGTCCGCCACCAGCCTATGCAACAGTCGCTACATCTGGAGGACAACCAGGAGTTGTGGTAAGTGAAGATTCTACCAGTTTTTGGTAACGTTGCTTCCAGAACATTACATGAGAACAATATGTTTCTACATTCTTTATACTACGCATGCATTAAAAATTGTTAATTAGCCACCTTGTGAAATACCTGTAAACTAGTGAATTCCCAATAACTCAGTTTTGAGTTTCGGTGTCCCTAAATTTCAACATTTTATTGTCAAGTTTATAGTTAGTAATACCGTCATAAGCAGTCTTTGTAATATGAAAATAAGACGCTTGCTATAAATCATACATCTTGAGTGCAGTGGCGTGCAATGGCGTGCGATGTGGGTTTTTTTTGTTTTTTTGTACCTTACTGGCGATAGTATCTTCTTGCAATTGCCGTTGTTTTCTGTATCTGTATGTTTTTATGTTCTTTCTTTTATGTTGTTGAATGTACTGCAAACTCTTGAACCTTTTATCAATTTGTACAGGAAAACAGTTATTCGAGTCAAGGGCCGTCTAGCATTGTACCTCAACAGGGATATAATGCAAACCAGCCGCCGAACCAAGCACCTCAAAATACACAGTATTATGCCGGATACCCCCAATCTGCACTACAGGAAGGTTATAATGCATCCGTTTCAGGAATCAACTATGAGTATGGATCACCCACTCACTCGCGTCAACAAGTAATGTACAGTCAAGCACCTGTATATCAGTAATAGCATTACAGAAGACTTCTTTGTATGTGTATTATGACCTAGCTGGTCTTCGTTGTTATTAAATAATGATGGAAAATGTAATCGGAAGTGTTTGTTGTAATAATGGACGATTGCTTCCGCACGGATATTGAGGTAAAGTGCGGGGGGAAAGTGAAGTATTAGGCATTAGGGATTTCAATTCCCATTGATTGGAGGTGGTAAATACCTCTTGTATACCATAGTATTGTGTAATAAATTATTTCCTTTTACTTTTATTGACATGTAGAAATATCGGAAATAGGTAGTTTGAGTCGCAATGAACTTAAGGAATCCGTTTTTTCAGTGTCAAGGCTATGAAGTAGCTCGCAAGTAGTTTGTAATATGTAACGGCAGCCTTACCGCGAGACGTTTGTGTAAAAGAATTGGGTGCACCATAAACAATGTTTTCCAAATTTTGGTTCTAGGAGGATTTTTGGATGTTTTGAAGCTTTTCAACTGGTAATTATTACAGGTAAATCCAAATGCAACGCACGAAATTGTTAGTCCTTTAGCAAAATCGACTAACCGCTCACCAATTTTTCTGGCTTTGCTTTGGGACAGCTACGTTTTTAAGCAAATCAGTTAAATGAGAAATTGATTGGCCCACAAAGAATTTCCAAAGTGTATTATAATCTTCTTTTTTTTTTCGCTTTTCCCGTTAGAGAAAAATGATTTTGAAAACAAAATGTTTAAGTTCTGAAGTTTTATAACATGGTCATATTTTAGTTTCATTGCATTTACCTTACTATGTCAGGTGAGTTGTCAGGTCACTGCATGTAACCCTCCAAAACTGACCATGTTTTTGTGGCATAAGATATTACATATAATTTCTGCGTCTAAACAGTTTGAAATCTGTTGCAGAGAATAGGATATATTTAATATGGATTTGAACTTATAATTTTGTGCTATACTTAGATCAGTTGTAAAACTTAAGGGACTACAGTCTTTGGTGACCGTTATTTACCATGGAGGGATACATATATAAGTGGGATTCATTTTCGCAGATTTTTTTTTCGTATTTTCACCAATTTTTACTAATTAAATATTATTGTATTCATGAATCATGCAGGGATTTGGAATTCGTTTTTTTAAGGATAGCTTAGCTTGGAAATTACAGTACCATGTAACTATCCACTTTTGTGACTGAAAGGAAGATTGGAAGGAATATGCATGTTAGAAATGAATAAAATGTAAATTAAAAGTAAGTTTTACAATGTATTCCAGTAATGAAGTGCTTGAAAATAGACTTCTCCTGATTAATCTTGTAATAATAGAAGTAGAGAAATGTCTTTTTGAAGCTGTCTAAAACCCAGGGGTATTCTACTCCTCATGGTTGGGCGTAACTTCAATAAGGTTGACCCTGTAAACAAACACTGAGCTGCAGACTAGACTTCAGTTAAAGTACTCTGTGGTGATTAATGCTACAAAGATCCTGCTAAATATTAAATAACTGCAGAACTACTCTGGGTTTCAGCGAAAATGCGTAAAGATTGGCTTCCAAAATATCTGTTAAATTGGAAACATGGCCATTGATACTAAACGATGTTGGAGGGCTGAAAGTATTTTATCATTTGATTCATGATCACCAGAAGTACTTTCCATAAGAGATAAACTCGTTTTCTGAAGCCTTTCCAAACACACATCGTACACTTCGAATAACATGGCGTTTAGTTATTGAAGCTTTTTTTGGCATTGTCTTGCTTCAACTCCGATGCGGCTTGACTGATTTTCGTTAGCCACTCGCCTTTGGAATGCTGACATATTCTCACAGTATCCTTTGTTTAAAGCCGTTATAGCATTATTTCTTCCTGACCATCTCTTGTCCGACAATCCCTTGCTAACAAGTAATCCGTTTGGGTGTACTTTCTAACGTTGATTAGATGCAGAAAGCAGAGGTATAGGCACTGCAGAAGGTCAAGAAATCTGGCAGCATTTGGACAGCAATATGCCACAATTTTTTAGGAAGTGTGCTGTGCATAGTACGTGATTTGCAAAACTGCACTTCTCACGATGGATAACCTGGAGGCCATTATACTTTTCACTCGTGTTAATAAACATTGTAATATAATAAACAAATAAAATCTAGGAGGAAAGTCATTTTCAGATGTGACGTGCAAATCTATCTATCACTCTCTCCAAGAAAATGGGGCTGCGAACTGTGAGCTTTTAGAAACGATCAGCTTAAGGAGCAAACTAACAAAGCTGCTTCTTAGAGTTTTTCTAGGTATGCTGCGTGATCGAACAGTTGAAGAGGTTGCAGAAAAACAGCATGATTCACAACCGATAAAGGCATACGAAATGCCATCTTCGTACTGAAGATATTAGCAGAGAAAGCAGTATGCAAAAGAGGTACATGTTTGTTTCATTGATTATGTGTAAGCCTTTCTTTGAAATCCTGGAAGCATTAGATCTGGATGGACAGGATATTGATCTGTTGAAAAACTTGAACTGGGAGCAAAAGGCACCTGTGAGACTCGATGGTGAAGTTAGCGAGCATGTCGAAATGAGGGACGTGAGACAGGGATGTGTACTGACCAGTTCTCACTTTACACGGAAATACTTCGAGTCAATGGATATACATACGTGTTTTTGACTTTTATCTTTCAGCGAAGTTCGCCACTAAACACGATCACCAGCCATTTCTTCCGTCATCTTGAGGGTCTTAAGATTGCCTTCAATCAATTCTTTCCGAGACTTCCTTGGTCATCCTTGGCGCCTGGATCCAAACACCTCCACAGAAGAACAACTGTTGATGTAACAGTCAGATCGTATCACATGCCTAAACCATCTCAGCCTATTGCATCTGAAGACATCATCCAACGGCTTCAGGTGAAGCAACTTCAAGAGTGTAGACGTATTTACTCTAGTTTCTCTTTCCAAGTGACACATCCACAAAAGCATGGCTCTTTAATTACGCATGAGACGTTTGACATCTGCAAGACGAGGTGCCCATCATTCTGAGCCAAGACTATTGTACTCCGAACACAAGTCCTGAAGAGCTTACCACGTACTGATGAAGAAATGGCTTTACTTGTCAACAGTAGCAGAAGTTCTCTAAATTTTGCCCAGGCACATCGTACTTGAGTGATTGTTGCCAGCTCATAACCTCCACCAGGACATATGCCATCAGCAGGATAAACAAACCTGTCAACCACCTCCAGCATGTCGCCAGCCATTTCTACGTCTTCACATGATCTCGTGTCAATCGGCCGAGCAAAACCAATACATGTTTTACATTTGAAAGAAGGGGTCTCCACCAGTCTACCCTTAAATGCAGAACACCTCTTGTGGATCCACAGATTACAGCCACTGGAAAGAATCGAATTCTGGCCAACACCTTTGCTACAAACCACACATGGGTGCCTTCCCGACTCTCGCAGCGTGGTCAAATCCTTTGCAGAGATCATGACCTTCGTTTTCAACATGTTAACCTTCCAGGCTTTAACCTCAACTCTTTTCTTCCAAACATGTAACCTCTCCGTCAGTTCGTTAAGAGATTCAGCAACTATGTGCAGGTTGTCGGCATAGAGCAATTCCCATGGACATCCGACACGAAACTCCCTTGACAAGGCCTCCAGAACAATGATAAAAAGAAGTGGCCTTAATACCGATCCCCGATGCACACCAACATTCACCTCAAACTTCTCGCTGAATTATCTCCGAACTCGCACTCTGCCCTCGCATCACCATACATGACGTGAACAAGCTGAACTATCCTCACAGCAGCACCAACCACACGCAAAGCCCACCAAAGAAAACGTCTAGAGACTATCAAAAGCGTTTTCCAAATCTACAAATGCCAGATAGAGGTGTTTGCTCTTGGTCAAATACTCCTCCTGAAGCGGTCTCAGGATAAATTTGGCATCAGTTGTGCTTCTCGCTGGACATAAACCAAATTGCATGCCATCAATATTAACACAGTCTCTGAGGGTTTTTTCCACAACTTTCTCCACAGGCTTCAACACCTGGAAGGCTGAGTAAGCTTCAGCCCACAGTAATTCCCGCAGTCCAAAGCATCTCCTTTGCCTTTGTAGAGATTGACTATAATGCTTTCATTCCATTTGTCAGGAATTTTTTTCTCTCTCACTATTGCATTGGCCAGATCGGCAATGGCTTGACAACCTTTGTTAGGGGATGCCTTCAACATATCTGCAACAATGCCAGAGGGACCTGCAGCTTTATGATGTTTCACCTTCTTCAAATCTTTAAATACCATTTCATATGTGAAGAAGCATGCAGGGATAGTGACAGGCTCAGTATACGAGACTGTTTCTGACCAAGGAAATTAAATGTTGACATGTTTATAATGCTGCAGCCAAGCAATTCTCTTGAAATCCTCATTAAAAGCTATGTTAACTTCATCGTCAAATACACGTCTCACCTACCACATCCTGATTTTCATGGCACATCTGCTTAGCCACCTGCTAAATGGTATCTATCCTTTTTTCCATGTGGCCAAACAGTTCCTTTTCTGCTTTCTTTTTAAGGAGATACACTATAGACTGCACTTCTTCCATAGCACTTAGCAGCCAGCCTTTCCTCTTTGCTACCACCATCTTTCCAGGATTTTCATAAACTCCTCTTTTTCTTCATTGACATATTCACTTCTTCGTTCCACCGCCATGTCTTCTGCCTGCACACTCCCCTTTTTGTCCAACCACAACTTTTTTCAACAGTTTCCAACAGACCACCTTTACGTCGGGACGAAATACCTTCAACATCTCCATTTACATTGCTTTCCCTGTTGAACTTCTGCGAAATCACTCCAAACTTTTCCCGTACCTCTTCATCTTTCAGCCTCTAGACCTCGTCTCATAGGCACAAACTCTTGTAGTCGGAACTCTGCAAGAGTAATGCATGTGTCGGACACCAACAACTTGTATTGAGCCACACATTCCTCATTCGGAATCACTTTGCAATTACCAACCAACTTAAAGTCATGTTCTTCACTGGTATTGTTGTGTTGTGTGACTGATATTACAGTCACACAATACCTGTCCACAAACAATTTAATAAGAATGATACGGTCAAAGACATGCTTTACATCATCCATATTTTCAATCCACTTCTCTGCCAGAAGCACACCAACTTTACCAGTACCTTTACCGTTACCGACCCAAAATTCCTTAAAGCACAGTCTTTACCTTTAATCATTCTGGCAGAATCACCCCTCCATCTAATTTCTTGAACACCACAAACATCAACAAAACGCAGTGACAGTGTCTCTACTATCTCACCAGATCTAACACACAAAGAACCGACATTCCATGTACAAATTCTGAAACTTGAATGTGATAATGGACTAACGATCTGACTGGGCTCACATCGGACCCGAGCCCTAACGGAAGTTACACCTTCAGCCACACGGTTTCCAGTCCCACTGTTTCGAAAAACCTTGTTGACAGCTACCATAAGAAGATTTGAGGCATAGTTTTACGGTTGGATGCCCTTCCCAACACCGATGCTTTTATTTGTAATCGACACTAAGTGGGTATCGACCAAGATCAACTGTCCCCACTGAACCAGGTCAGTCCGTCAGCTTTTATAACGGCCAACACTCGCCCAGCCTAATCTTTAAAACAGGCATCTGTGTGCATTTTAGAGAGGTACCACTTGACCACAGTATACCCTACACACTCCCAATGACTAGACTGCCAGTTGGTCTGGGACTGCTTATTGGGTATTCGCAGCTAACCTCCATATCTGGAGGCAGTTCTATCCGCCACCTGGGGATCCAGTAGATGGGAGATGGTCGCTCCACACCACAAATGATAATGCAAAACATTAAGGACATGAAAGGAATATCTATTGGTGGAATAAATATTAACAGCATCATAAATGCAGATGACGCAGCGTTGATAGCAGACAACGAAGGAAAACTGCAAAACATTGTGGATACAGTGGTAGATGAAAGCGAGACGAAAGGTTTGGAAATAAACAGAATGAATTCATCTTTCATGTTATTTTTAAAGAAGGAGACGAGATGTAAGATCCTGGTTGAGGGCCAAGAGCTGGAGAAAGTCGAAGGATTTGTTTATCTGGAAAGTATGGTTTCAGCAGACACTAGATCAGAAGTGGAAATAAAGAGAAGAATTGACATTGCGAAGACAAACTTCAAGACGTTGGAGAAAGTACTACGGTTAAGTACTGTGTCGATTGAAACTAAAATTGGGCTACTTAAATGCTACGTGTGGTCGAGTCTACAGCATGGTTGCGAGAGTTGGACTATTACTAAAAGTCTGGAAGACAGGATTGGAGCAGTGGAAATGTGGTTTCTGAAGAGCATGTTGAGGGTATCATGGACAGACAGGATATCCAATGTGGACGTCCTGCGTAAGGGAAGAACTAGTAGATGTTTATTACACACAATTGTGAAAAGGCAGATTTGGTTTGTATGGCATGTGATGAGTAAGGAAAGGCTTGAAAAGGTTGTGCTGACTGGCCGTGCAGAAGGAAAAAGATCGAGGAGAAGACAACGAACTACGTACTGGGCATGGTTAGAAAGTGCAACTGGTTGGAGACGCACTGCTCATTCAGGATCTGAAGAACTGCAAAGAGAAGGGTGGCATGGCTGCCACCTACGCTAGAATTTTGGCATGGCACCCACATCGAATAAATATGATAAAAGAGAGCCCTTAAAGTTTATGCCATTTTCGTCTTAAAACTAAGTGGACGAAAGCATTGGAATAAACTTTTTAAGACGTTCATCAGGAGCAAATTCTTAAAGATAGTGCAAAATTCCTCTTGGTTGATCTCCATGTATGTCATCTGCTGTTGCATCTTTGGATATTGAAAAGTACTTTGACCTTTTAATTTCACCAGCATTAGCAGACCTTTTGTTCCATGATCCAAATTACCACGTCACAGACAGTTAATGATAGGTAAAAAATCGGCTTGCATACGAATATGTTCTCCAAGGAAGACTCGGTAGCTTTAGTAATTTGAGATAGTTACCATTGCTTGATGAGCGTACCACTTCATTTTTGCCACGAATGCAAAGGAATTGAATATTGTCTATTATTTGTGATTATGCTGTGTCATGCATGAATTATGTAAGATGGAAAAAATAACTGAAACTCTGTGTGATGAATAAGGTAATATTTAATACAGGAGTTTCCAGCCTTTTTTATACGCACAACACAAAATAACTTTTTACAGGATCCTCGCTTTTCACAGGAAATTTGTAATTCATCTAAGGATAAAGAGGGTGAAATTATGCTCAATTGGAGAAAAAATGTTATATGATTTAATTTGAAATACGTAAAACAGTATGACAGGCAATGTTGAGACGAGAGGGTTTGTTGGGCCATACTGTATAATAAATATCTGAAACCAAAAGTAATATGCATTTTGTGCATGCCTTTGTTTGGTCTTAAATTTGGGGTGAGGGGGGGGGGGACTAGCTGCAGTCCACTCAGTCTCCTTTAGTGTCACTGTCAATAGTGGTCTATGATAACCATCCAGGAAACATCTACAGAATGTAAATAATACCATTAGTTTACCCTAAAGTTTAGCTTGATGCGGAAAGGCTAAATCCTAAAAGAGCTGTTTCTAAGCAGGCCACTTAACGTCCACGATGGTATTAACTAAAACCACAACCAGTAAAAAAATGTTTTTTACCAATATGACAGCAATTGAGATAGAAACCATGGGGATTCAAACGTCGAAGGACTAGCAAAAGTGTAACAAAGATTATCTCGATAAACAGCCGTTGAGTTGAAGACATGTTGGCGCCCACATTACTCATTGATGAAAATCCTATATAAATCTGCAATGGAATTAAATACTAGTCAGAAATTCTACTGGTAGTGCCTCAGCTTCAGATGCCCGAAGATTGGCCCCAAGAGATAGTTTCCGAGTCACGGAGAAACTGTCCAAATGTTAAGTAGTAGCCAGTGATACTACAGTTCGAGGTATAACATGAGTACAAAAATGTGACTTCACAAAAGGATCTAGAATTACCACTAAGATCCCTGAATAATTTCTCTAATCCATCGGAAACTTGACAAACCATGATAATCATTGGGATTTTACTCTATACGGATTCTTCACTTAGGAGACCTGACGGTTGCCGTATTACCCAAGGACCCATCCAAGTCTATGAAAATAGTCTCCTAGACACTACCTGATAACCACGATGGCTCTACTGTTTAAAGTGTAGCTGTTACTGCAATAAGACTGAACACCAGAAATGACCTCTACCTAGGCCAGGTACTCCCCATATTGCAAAGTGATAAAGAACCCATTAAAAAGCTGCTGGAAAATTAAATATTTTTGTAGATCCTGCACGCAAGATGAACCAAAACACACCAAAAAGATTGACCCAATAAACAACTCATGAGTTACACAACTCTCGACACCCATACCATGTAAATCTGCCAACAAGTTAAATGTCCATAGAAATTTTACTGTTGAATTTTAGCTTTAAATACCTATAAATTGACCTTCCGAAATGACTTCTGTCTCGTTAACCAGTGCCCGTATTGGAAAGGGGTATTTTGAAGTCCGGCTAAAAGTAGGTTGTAACCAAGAGGATTGTTGCTCGTGTCCTTTCATGCTTGTTGAAAGATTGACCTCATGGCATAATATTAGATTACATACCGATGAGCTTTTAGTACTCGTAAGTGATAAATTCACAAATGATCTGCATTAGAATTAAATGACAACTGTAGATATATTACTTGTTTGTGAATCAGTCCAAGTGACAAAAAATTGTCTCATCAAATGTGTACCTGTCACCTATAACTCGCAGTGTTAATAATTAATTCAAGAGTATGGCTGAGAATGGATAACTGTGGACGTACATTGCTAAACGTTTATCGTAAATGCTATAAGCTTGACTCCCTGAAAGAGTGATAGTGCTGCAGGACTGTCAGTACCCAAAGTACCCAAGGATCTGGCCAAAGGCTTAAAAATAGATGTAGAAAAGCTGCATTAGGAAATTGAGATAAATTCTTAAAGATTAGCTCTGTAGTTGCAGCTTTGAATTTTCCAAAGTTCGATTGTCTCTATTCCTCTCGATGTCTTCTATTCCTCTTACTTAAATTTTGTTTCATTCATTTTTGCCTGCTACCAGTTCTATGTTTTTCTTGCTGTATTACATTTTCCATCTTCGTCATTATTCTTACGTTACTGTAAACTCAAAATCTCAGGTGCCTCGTACATTACCTAAGATTTACTTCAGAATATACGGTTCGCAACCAAGCAGCAATCTAATCACATTTCTGTCTTGTAAAACTGCTACCTTGGAAATTGATGGAATCACCACGTAACACACACACAAAAATTGTTTATTGATGGACTGTAAATTAAGTAAAAATAATACTGATACCTGATATAGAAAGACATGATGTCGCCACGCTTAATTTCATGATGACTTTTATTGTTAATGCATACCTACGTCGTTACACCATCAAAAATAAAAACTTCATAACCAAGCTGTAAATATTTGAAATGACAGGATGTTATCAATGGAGAAGACGTCTCAAGAATTCCATGGCGAATCACCGTGCAAGATGTATCATAGATTCGAATACTGCCAAGCCTCTAAAAATAAATGTTATGAAACACTTCATTTAAAATTAATTTTAAATTTATAACTAATTTATAAATAATTTATTACTAGTTTTTACATAATTTATAAATTACATTTATAAATCCAGTGAAACTGCTCTTGTGTTACATAACAGCCGCAGCCTCAGTAACAAGAAATACTGCAAAAATCTGGTTTCAAGTAGGTAAATGACCAGAGAGATTCTACTCCGAGGTTTAATTTTTTTTATTCTGGTAGGTTGACAGACTGACACGAATATTACATTGTATAAATATAAATACTTATAATGCGTAGTCCCAGCTAATCCTTTACTGATCCGCTTAAAACTTAAAAAATAACCATGGAGATTGTACGTTGTGAGGATCAGCCTAAAAACTAGAAGATTAACGCAGTAAACAGCTGCAGTATTCAGCTACAGGGGAATCAGTGCACACAGTACCAGCAGTATTCAATCCCTCAAAAATCTGCCTCTAGTTTTTGATAATAAACAAACAGATTTTAATCTAAATTCCATAAGATTAACTGGAAACGACTGATAAATTAGTGACATATGAGCCCCGATACCACAGATGGATCATAGGCCTTTATAAATTAGGATAGAAATCATAAAGAATTTATTCTGAGGTTTAGTATAAAGGCCAGAGACTTAACCCTTCAATTGCTGTTGATTGACATGTGAATCAGTAAGCAGTAATACTTATGACACTACGTGTAAACATCGGGCAGAAAGTTGAATGACAGTTACCGAAACTACTATTTCAGATAGCTTATATGCCGAAAACCTGCTGATTAAGACTGCAAAAAGCAGCTAACGCCTTTGATACATAATGATAATAAAGCCTGCAAAAATCTAGCTGAAAGCTTTTAAGAGCAAACATACAACTGATGTTTCCCTGAATACCAGGGTACCGAACCCGTCAAACGATTTTTGAGTTTCTGGCATGTCCATGACCATAATACTTGGTAATAATAAATCTTGCCCAAGAAATTATTTGATGAGTCTGAGCAAGTTTCACAAAGTGTCGTATGTGCAGATAAGATCAAGACAACTAGGAAAACAACATAAGCTTGGCCTTTGAAGACTGAACTGGGAATGTCAGCGTGAAAAGAAACAATTTTAGTAAAAGATATCCTCATTTAGTGTTATTATTCACATCTCTTACTTCTTTCTTCCTTGAAATATCGCTATTTGCATTAAGTGCTTACTCGATGTCGGTAAGAAGAAAGCTGTATTTTTTGAACAATTGATACCATTTTTTTCTTACCTACGAGGCATTTCTAAATTCATCTACATCGGTTCGTTCAAAGGGTCTGGAATTAGATACCCTAGTAGGTTTACTGTTCACCCCTCAACATTTTCTAAATTTACACATGCTTCATTCTCACAGTCAAATTTACTACGTCGTCGGTTCTCAAATGCGGGGTCGCGACCCCATTTGGAGTCACTATCCCAAAACACGGGGGTCACGGAGGTGCCTTGGGGTCGCGTACATATTGTGTCGAAAAATATATTTTTTCAGCAAATCACAAAATTCATCGACGATCACAATCTAGATTTGGTCAAGTTAAAAATTGAAAACCCACCTATACTCAGGCCAGAAATTTTCTGGAAATCACTACTCCAGGGTTGCAAACTGATTTTTTTCAATGTATGATAATATATAATTCATTGTCCTTGCATTCAAGATAATTCTCATGCAATTGAAAAAACAGCAGTGGTTTGTCCTGGAAACAGATTTCGTTGATTCACATATGTGAATCAACGAAAGCGGAAAATGTTTTTTTCAGGATTTAAATGAGTATGCGAAACTACTTTCGTGAGCTAAGAAATGGCTTTTTGAAGGGGATTGCTTTACAATATGAATGACACTTTACAATAGGTCAGATTTAGGTGAAGGCTCTGAGGTTTTATTGTTTCTTAAATCTAGTGTAATGAAATAGTGTAACTGAAACTTCTGAGTTATATTTGAAAAATCAAATGCATTGAACAGGTACCTACAAGGACTAAATAAGTCTACGGGTCTTGTTCAAAGCTGACTCTTCGGAAAGCTCAAAAATCGAGACGAAATGTATACAATTCACTCCACTGAGTAAATTTTGCAATATGACAAATTCGTATCATCTCCAAAAGCTTTTATCGGACTTAAACAACTGTGTCTTTGAACCCAAGTCCATGAATTCTTCTTTTTGGAGAACGTAGTGACTACGTTCTCCAAAGACAGTTTCATCACCATCATGCATAGAACTTTTAGGACCACACGAAAAGTTTTCATCCGATATATCTTCTGTTCCTGAGGTTTTCTGTTTTTTATTAGGTTTAAAAAATCGATCCATAACTTGAATACTTATGATAGATCACTTGAAAGAAGAGATCACTTTCAAAAGATTACCTGAGCAGACCATATTGATTGTACTAATCAATGTGGTCTATGAGCAGTAAGACGAACCAAAGGCGTGATTGGGCGCACGAGACATTGCAGGGTTGCCAAATTGCGATTTGAATAAATTAAACAAAATTAGAGAAATTCTGGATTTATATAAGTATTAGATTAGTAATGATAATTAACGATGAAATATTAATTGATATAATCAAAATTGGTAACAAATATTTTTTAAATTAGCAAGATATAGCAACTTGGAACATCAGGACTATGTACGAAACAGGAAGATCTTTTCAGGTAGCAAGAGAAATGAAAAAGTATAACATCGGAGTATTGGGTTTGAGTGAAACAAGGTGGCTACAGGCAGGACAGCTGAGACTTATATCTGAAGAGCAGATACTGCATTTCGGGGAACACAGTGGAAGGAGCCCCACACACTGAAGGCGTGGCTCTGATCATGGCACAGGAGCCACAGCGTGCTCTCATTGGATGGGAACCTATAAAGTACCGTATTATTACAGCCCAGTTTACCACCAAGAAAAAACATATCAGACTGAACATAATACAATGAAATGCTTCAACAAATGATGCGGAAGAGGAGAAGAAAGATGAGGTTTACCTTCAGTTACAGGCAGTGATAGACAAGAAAAGAGGCAAGGACATAACAGTCCTGATGGGGGATATCAATGCCAAGATAGGATCTGACAACACTGGATATGCGAGTACTATGGGGACACAGGGATTAGGACAAATGAATGAAAATGGAGAGAGATTTGCAGACCACTGTGCTTTGAATCAGCTGGTAATAGAAGGAAGTATATTTTAACACAAACGCATCCACAAAGCCACTTTGGTCTCACCGGATCATGAAACTGAAAATCAGATAGACGATATCTGCATAAGCCAGAAATTTAGAAGAACAATGCAAGATGTNCTCAGGGACTGTAACAATTATCGGGGTATCGTGCTCCTCTCAGTGCCAGGGAAGGTTCTCAACAGAGTCTTATTAGTGAGTATGAAAAAGGTCCGAGACCAACAAGCAGGCTATCGTGAGAATAGATCTTGTGTGGACCAGATCGGTAGTCTACGTATCATAGTAGAACAGTCACTAGAATGGAATTCACCTCTGTACATAAACTTTGTAGACTACGAGAAGGTGTTCGACAGTGTGGACAGAGAGACACTCTGGACGTTGCTAAGACACTACGGAGTTCCAGAGAAAATTATCTCTCCGATCCGATGCATCTATGAAGACATGGGTTGCAGGATCTTACCTGCAGGACAGCTATCAGCCAGCTTCGAGGTGAAGACTGGAGTCAGGCAAGGTTGCATGCTGTCGCCATTCCTCTTCCTGCTAGTCATCGACTGGATAATGAAGACCACAACAACAGGAAAGAAAAACAGGATACAGTGGACACCCTGGACCCAGATAGAAGACCTTGACTTTGCTGACGATCTGGCACTCCTGTCACACAACCGAAAACAAATGCAGGACAAGACCACCTGCCTTAAAAACCACATCAGCTAAGATAGGGCTTAACATCAACAAGAAGAAAACTGAATTAATAAAGATCAACACCGAAAACAACACCCCAGTCACAATAGCAGGAGAGCCCATACGGGAGGTTGAGTCCTTTGTATACTTAGGAAGCATAGTAGACCAACGTGGAGGCACAAACCAGGATGCCACTGCCAGAGTCAGCAAGGCAAGGAAGGCCTTCATCATGCTGAAAAACATATGGTCTTCAAAAGAAATTAGCAGAAAACCAAGATCCGCATCTTCAATTCGAGCGTGAAGCCGGTTCTACTATATGGCTGCGAGACATGGCGCACAACAAAGGGAATTTTGCAGAAGATACAGACATTTCTCAACACATATCTGAGAAGAATATACAAAATACGCTGGACGGATAAAATCAGGAATGAAGACTTATGGGAAAGAGCAGGATAAGAAACAGTAGCCAGGCAAATACTTAAAAGAAAGTGGGGCTGGATAGGGCACACCTTGAGAAAACCATGATCCAGCATCAAACGACAGGTATTAACCTGGAACCCACAGGGAAAAAGGAAGAGAGGGCGACCGCATAACAACCGAAGGCGAGATACCGAGGCAGAACTGAGACGGCAGGGAACAAACTGGACTGAAGTAGCAAGAGAAGCCCAAGACAGAGTGCNGCGAGACATGGCGCACAACAAAGGGAATTTTGCAGAAGATACAGACATTTCTCAACACATATCTGAGAAGAATATACAAAATACGCTGGACGGATAAAATCAGGAATGAAGACTTATGGGAAAGAGCAGGATAAGAAACAGTAGCCAGGCAAATACTTAAAAGAAAGTGGGGCTGGATAGGGCACACCTTGAGAAAACCATGATCCAGCATCAAACGACAGGTATTAACCTGGAACCCACAGGGAAAAAGGAAGAGAGGGCGACCGCATAACAACCGAAGGCGAGATACCGAGGCAAAACTGAGACGGCAGGGAACAAACTGGACTGAAGTAGCAAGAGAAGCCCAAGACAGAGTGCGGTGGCGAACTTTCGTCGATGGCCTATGCTCATCCTTGGGCTATGGGCTTAAGTAAGTAAGTATCGATATACTAGGCTACCGTGCGTATAGGACCTCTCAGGTGCTTTGCACTAGGGATCTTAGGTAAATTGACCCTAGGCAGTCCCCGTCACCTATCTGCGGTGATGTAGTCCAAATGACTTCTGGTTTGGTATAAAATATTGGTCACTTGTTTACAGTGTGTTAAATGTGAGCGTCTTGTTGTGGTCATTTAAAAAAAGGGTTTTATTCTGTGCTAACTAAAGAGAGGGTACAGAGAGTGCTTCCAGCCAACAACGATTCAACGCCTTTGAGGTCTAATTTTCTAAGATGCAATTCATTAGTACCTGCTAATGCAGCATACCCATTATTGTCTGAATCTATTTTTAAACAACCTCAGGGCTAGAGCTCACATTTAACTCCTCCAGCAATACGTATCAGCAACAGCTATGTGCTAATATCTAGGTTGACTCAAATAGCAACATACACAATTGATATGACTAAAAGGTCAGTCATTCTCTGTTTTTGGTAATTGAAAAAGCTGTCAAATTACATAGATAAGATTGACTAAGGTCTACTTTAAAAATTTAATAGTTATATTTGTTTGGTGCAGTGCTGGATTGCGTCCAGTCACCAATGCTTTCTGTATCCACGACCATCAAGAACTGGAACCACTCTTTTAAGAGCATTATAAATCTGTAACATTTAGACTGTTGGACTTTACCATCTATTGATTTTTGAGCTGTCAAACTCTTACCACTTCAATCCATGTTGAGTGTTTAAACATGGAGAATAGGACACCAAAACATGAAGAAATCCATAGCAATATAAAACAATTTTTACTGAAAAACTAATACAAATACTGCTGAAAACACTGGAAGATAAGATCAATAGTTCCCAAAGGCTAGCATCAAGGCAATGAACAATAGAATCCATTGCGTGAGAAGGAATATCCAGCTTAACTGGATCTTTGAGGAAAAACTCCCATTTCCATGGTGGGCTTCATAAAAATAAAGATTTCTGTTTAAGCCTTTATATGGTGGCCTGCCACAAAGTTTGAAAAAGATATCGGTACTTAAATGTGCGGTATAAAATTGCAATAATTTGGAACAATTATTCCTGTGGCTTTGCCAAATTGTGTACCTTGGAGCGTTAACCTTTAAGGAAATAGGACTCATACTGAAAACATAAACACCCTAAAACCATCATTAGTCTGCAAATTTAGGTAAGCTGGGGAAAATTAAATGAAACCTCCGTAGTATTTAGAAAGCAAAGTAGTAATTTAAATGTGAGCAACTATGCTGCATTTTCATGGCGAAAGTTGACAGGTTCTAATTTCTTTGAGCCCAGAGACTCAGAGATTTCCAAATACAGAAAAAAATCCTACTCTTTCAGAATATCCTACAACTTACAAAAAAGCTATGGAATACTGTCAAAATAGCTTGCTGATTAAAACAACGCAAGTTTATATAACTACACTGCTAATGCTGCAAGCCATATTATGGAGCCCTGCTTTAATATTAAATATATTAAGAAGTATTACATGGACTTTCCTTTACACTCCTAAAAGGATAGTGGGTCCCCGCTAAACTTGAATATTAAGGAAGCCAAAGATCTATAATTCTAGCCCGGTGATGGCACCGGATATTTCTCTTGCGAATATAAACATTGGGATACGATGAAAGGTTATCTATGTTTCATACATATCGATGCGATGTGGCTTCGGGCTTGGTACTACTGGAGCTAGAAGGCTTATCAAGGCTATTAAGTTCCGCCTTTGACTTGACTTAACCCCTCCAAGATTATAAATTCTCTATGTTTCCTAAGGTGCTGCTGGTTACACAAAAACTTTTGTATTGAGGAAACCTAGTCGTTTTCAAACGAATCTTCCACAGTCCTTTTTAGTAAAAGGAACTTGAAATGGGTCACTTTTTAATAGAAAATGGGAGCTGAAACTGTAGGACTCAGTTGATTTATCTCTCTGTACCCTCAAATCCCGTTCTTATATCAATCAACGATCTCCGTACTTCTTCCTTTCTTCTTGCTCCTTCTACATATGATTCTCTGGTCCCTTCCTCTACCCTTCCCTCATTTCTTTTTCCAATGCAACTATTTGTTTCAAATCAATGTATGTGTTTTGGTGCTGTTTAAGCTAATATGAGACTGCTGTCTGATTTCGAGGATCCAATTCAGGACTTGTGCTGAAACACGGGGCCAACTGGTATTATAAGCATGTAATCGTCCTCAGCTTTGTTCCCCTTGTAACCCTGTTAGATCTCCAGATTTTTTTTGACCAGACATAAGCACCTTTCTCTTTCACGGTTTATTATCTAGGTCTTTTGTTCCCACTTTATCGTTTCCAATTCCGATTTTCAAATTAGAAAACTTGAAACCTCTTTCCACTTTAATTTCCACAAATATAATTCTTTACTTGTTTCTTTGATATGTTCTAATCACTTCCATTTTTAATATATTGATCTTGATTCTATTTGTATTTCCTTTGTCTGTTCTAGATGGTTTTGGTAAGTCTTCTGCCCGGTGTATTAAAAAGGCCCCAAGTCATTTGAAATGTACGCGTTTTTTTGGTATTAGAATTATGTATGACGAGCATACTATTTATACTGGAGTTCCTCAAAGTTGTAATCTTTGTCCAGTTCTTTTCTATTCTTACGTCAGAATCTTTTCTGATAACTTTCTTCAATTCATTACCATCTATGTTGATGCCACTTCTTTGTGCCCTGCCACTGACCATGAAGCAACTCAACAGTAAGTCAAATTTGCAGAATAATTTGCAGTCTGACTTTCAGGCTGTCAGAGAATGGGAAAGGAAGTAGCTTTCTTTCAATGCTGCGAAAATGCAACTGAGGTCGCCATTGTACAAAAAGGTTTATAAAGATAAATCTATCATCCTTTCTTGCACGGAGTATGGTAATGACATGTGGACAAGTGCTCACTTATCTCATATTCATGTTTTTGATCGAGTTTAGAGACATGTTTACAAATTGACTTGTTCATATTAGGCTGCTGATTTTGATGACAGAATAAAATTTTGGCCCATAACGGTCTGTAAAACATAGGCGAAATGGATGTCTCAAAAATTTAATAACTCATCCGCTTTTGACTATCAAAATGAACAAAAGTGCCAAGTTCAAGGAAACTTGGCCAGATTTTGGTACTTTCTTCTCAGAAAAACTATATTTTGAACACTACAAAAAAGGACCAGAAATGTGAGAAATAGACTCCTTTGTCTATATTTTGTGAACTAAAGCTGTATGTTCTGGGTAGTGCCAGGTTAAAAACTTTAAACATAGAATCTAGGGGTTACAAAAGACCGAGTTTAACCTTGCCTCAGTGGAGATGTTCAAATTTCGGCCATTATATTTTAATGATAAAAAGGAACTTTTGCCCAATTTTTTTCTTTAATATATACAGAAATGCTTTTAAAAAAAATATTTACTCAATCTGCAGACAGTACTGTTTCGCCCTTTGTGGGCTCGTCAGTGCAGCACAGAGCTTCCGAGAAATATCTCTCTGGCCATGTAGCCGGAGTAAACACAGGTTAAAGAGTTATTGTGGGATCCTGCCAGAGTGCTCAAACTACGCATGCACAGTGAGCATTGCATTACGCTAACAACAGGTTCCCATCTCAGATAGAGTGCTCAACCAAACTTTCGTAAGGGAGCGTTATTTTCAATGCTTGGTAAGACATTACAGGATAAAGTTAAACTTGAGACAATAAGAAAAGAGCTTGGTGTTGACAGAAACATCATTGAACTCACACGAAAACGAAGAATGACCTGGTTTGATCATGTTGCAAGGAGAGGAGAGGACAGTTATGGTTATGTATACCGTGCATACAAAGATGAATTTCCTGGCAGACGACCACCGAAGGAATGGATCGACCAGTTACGTGACGATACAGGGCTACCTCCTTTGACACTTGGGCGTAAGGCAAGAGACAGGGATGGTTGGAGGAAGTTTGTGACTAGGAAGTGTGCAAAGATCTCATTGGGATTACGCAAATAAGTCAAGTAAGTCAAGTCAGGTATAAATGCGTTAAAAATATTTTTAATATTTATATTTTTATAATATTTATATTATTTAGTACAATATTATTATAATAAATTATTATATATTACTATTTATTATATATCATATTATATATTAAATACTATATATTATTATACTTGACTTGACTTACTTCCCAATACCTTGTTCTTGCGTCAAGGTATGCAAAAGTTTATCGTCATATGTGACAACAGTGTTCTTGTTATAACCAAGTCATGTATGTCCCACATTTTACAAAGCCACTGGATCATTCTGCTTCCCCGACTCGTCTGCTTATCACCCCCCCCGTATTCTCACCTGTCTTCTCCCACCTTGGTATTCATGTCGATTTTCAACTACACTCTACCAAACTGAAATATGTACTTACGTTAAAAAATCTCCGGTTTCCAGCGAACCTCCGATACCAACCATTCTAAAAATTCTATTACTATAAACATTTGCTTGTTGCTAAAGTGATATCAAGAGATGTTCGTAAGATCCATTTCAAAACATCACTGAATATGGAAGTTGTACTTTCTACATAATATATACGAGTAAAAATCAATCTCTTGTTGGCTAACTGTGAAACTCACGGTATTTAGCGAGGTATCAATAGGTTCTCATTTGTTTAAACAGTAGCCAGACACGGTCAATACTGATGCAAGAATATTTTATCAATTGGATTTAAAGAAACTTGTGAAATGTAGGGGAGAGTTTGCTTTGTTATTA
Organism: Morbakka virulenta; assembly: GCA_003991215.1. Lineage (NCBI taxonomy): Eukaryota > Metazoa > Cnidaria > Cubozoa > Carybdeida > Carukiidae > Morbakka > Morbakka virulenta. The sequence continues at coordinate 218,926 of RDPX01000043.1, read as the reverse complement.
TCAATCAAACTAATATGAGGTGTCAGCATATTTTAACGCTTTATAACGGCATGTTAAAGTCCTTATATCCCATAAGTTCCCGACGAATTAAGTAATTGACAAGCGGAAAACAGATAAATTGAAAACTTAAGATAGGCTAAGATGGGAACCGATAGGCTTAAATGATTATGTAGCAAAGAGAAATTATTTTAAACTTAAGTTTATCCCTCCTTTTTTAATTTACAGTGGTTTCTCATTTATGCGACCCCATTTCTGGGGCACAACTTCCTTAATTTAGCCACTTCCGCTAAGCATAGTTTGCTTAATATCAAAATGACCTCTTCTTAGCGAGCACCATCCTTACCCGAACAACAGACAGCATTTTGTTTGATAATGCGATCATTGCAAACTTTAATAGCCATGGTTAAGCAGTCAACGTAACTTGTTTCATTAATCCATTATTTTACTCTGGAAGAGAATGAGCAACTACGGTAAACCAAGGTTTTGTTTACGCTGACGAATTGCCTAATATGGCACAACCAATAGTGTATAATCTGAAACAGTGCTGCGCTATGGTTTTAAAGAAGACCTTCACTACAAACAAGAAAACGGATCACGATCTGCAGCAAGCTATTTTTCAATTTTGGGACAAAACCCTTGGTTACATAAAGTCGGAAAAGAAACAGGTAAAGATAGTTAACTATTTTCCCTAAAATATTTATTTTTGATTAATGTATACATTATTCTTCTGTATTCTGAAAATGTATAGATTATTTTTACAGCAAACAATATTCCCATGTTTTTTTAAGCAAAAATTAAGCAGTAACTTTGTGTACTAAACAAGATAATGTTTTTTGCAATCCCCTGCTACGCGACCATCTTCCTCTTGCGATCAAATTTCGTCTGTATTACAAGTGTTCGTATAAGGGCAGGAGACCTGTATATCAAGTAACATTTTATGTGAGTCCAGCTGTGATTTAGACTGATCATCTAAATTGTCCGTTTAAGCCAAGTGACTGTCTTTACCCGATTTTTGTCTGCCCTTTACAGTTTTCACTGTAAAGCTGTTTATCGAATTCCGCATCGCATGTGTGTCAGCGCATTGGATTTGGGTCAATATCAATTTAACATAATTTATGTGACACAACAAACTAAAGGAGTCTCATTCAATGCAATGAGTAAAATAACCATAAACTTTCATCTTACCTCAACTTTTGGCATGAGAGTACTCTTTTTACAAAAGCATTTTGAGTGACTGGATTTTAACAAACTTTACAGCCATAAACGCAATATACATACTGACAAGGAACTTTGAACTCTTCTTTGCCCATCAGCCTGACACCCCATCCATCTCCAGCAAGAACGATTGGTAATGCAGACAGTTTTCTGTAGCAAAAACGGTGTCTGATAACAATAACCTCTTTATAAAACAACACCCGATTTGTCGAACGAAAACATGTTTATATAATACAGTATAACAATATAAAACAATGCCTAAATTTGCCTCTGGTTTAGACATATAAACGAGGATTTCAACAAATATCAGGTTTAAAGTATGAAATTGTAAGGTATAAAAATACGAGGGGCTTTCATGCAATGTGCTGGTTCACATGCAAGTAACCATAAAATAAGAACCAGATTAAACTACTTACAATATGTTCTACCGGGTGGACCTATATGTTTGAACGATCTGTTTCACAAATGATTATACAGTATTCAAATAGGTTTACATTGATAGCGAGATCCGAAGGGCTTTTCTATTTTCGCTATTTCAAAGTCGCCCTGTAACCACAAAATTGCGATACAACAAAAGCAAGCTGAACTGTTAACTTTTCCTGTCTGTGCTGGAGTTCACTTGAGTTCTTATGGCAACTTATGCAAAGTAAAAGTATTAATTTGACAGCTAAATTCAAAAATCGGAACGCTAGGAACGAAAAATTTCAGGGTGAGAACCAAAAAAATCAATCGTACTTTTAGAAAAAACAAACCCTTAAACACATGATCTAAATCAAACTCTGAGAAATAATACTTCGCTCCTTCATCTTAATGTGAGGTCTAAGCTCAAATGGCAAACGCTAATGCAATATTCTAAAACCAAAGTATCTGACGCTGCATTTTCATGTGTCTTTTTTTCTTTCTTAAACTAAAATAATGTTCATCCTTTGTATCTAATGTATTCATCTGTCCTTTCTCCGGTACTGGATAAAAGGGCAATATGTATGACAGTAATATTGAATGTTTTAGTACATTAAGGGGTCACAGACTTCTATTTCTTATTGGAATTTGAGAAATTAGTCAAGAACAAACGTAACCAAAACTTTTATATCTCCCCGAAAGCAAGTTACAAGTAGTTAATTATCATCTAGACTAAATTAAAAATCTTTCATCTACTAATGTTTTCCGAGATAAGTTCTTTTTGCCTAAACTGTCCCTCAAGAATATTATAAATGTATCAATAAGAAAAGTCAGTATCGTAGCTAGTGTGTAATCCGTGGAAAACAAGTCAATAAATGCAAACAGGTATAGGTCGAAAAATAGAATAGTCCACTCTACTCCGTAAATACAAACCGCGGAAAACGATCTACCAGAATCATCGTTGTAGAATATCCCCTTGTCGAACACCTCTTTGAATTCAAAGTCAAAAACTCTTTCAGCAAGTAATTTGTCTCTGACAACATAGTCACACTGAGTATACGAATGCTCAACAAAGCTCGCAAGAAATTTATTTAAATTGTTATAAGCTTCTACACTTTTTTCCATTTCTGGTGGAAGTGGAGTCTGTATGGATCCTAAAAAAAAGAAAAAAAAGAAAAAGAGGCACCTTAAATAAATTTATTGATAAGCCATATGAAATAGTTATTTTACTAACACATTCAAACAGAATGTCGTAGCTACCGTACCAAGGCAGTTACATAGTTTGGAATAAAACAGTAGATATTAAATGGTGTGCGTGCAATAAGAGCAAGATAGCATAACAGCAACTGTGAGGAAAGTCAGTAGAAATCCAGTATGTTTGTGGCCTTTCATTCTGACCTTTCCACCGGGTTTATGACCATTATTCCGCTTATTTTTAAGCTAAAGTTAAAGTTATGACAGAAAGCTTAAGTTATGACAGAATATACTACTAGAAAATTTGATTATGTCACTTCTAGCTTATCCATATACAAGACGTTCTTTTGTAAGAATGTTTGTATGTATGTATGTTATACGTAATGAGTACTGAAAGCGTGGATGCATCTGTTTTTCATCCCTGACAAATGTATCTCTTCTGACACGATCTTTAAATACAAAACTCTTGAGTTAGGTGAACTAAATGTTTCTATTTCAACTTTAAAAGCATGCAGTTATACACATCGTAAAACCTGTTAAGTCTTCTTAAAGGTAACCAGTTCAAATATATTTTCAGTCAAACAAAGAAGTCGCTTATCGGAACCTCACCAAACACTCATCTTTTATAATTTATAATCGGATTTTGTTATTTCTTTTCCTAAGTATCATCCAAATTTAAAATCAAACTTCGAGTTTAGAAACGTTTGTAACTTTATGAGTACAACTTTTGCCGCTACACTTAAACCTTTGTCTCATCTTTTTAATAGGTATTATAATTATAAAATTATAATATTATTATAATGTAATGACTCTATTGTAGTAAATAATGAGCACTCTACAATTATATTTGTTCATCTGTTGATGGGATGTAATAAATATTATCATAAGAATGTTCTAATAAACTCTCCCCGCTGTCATCAGGTAAATTTTTTTGCATCTCTTGCGACTTNAATAAATATTATCATAAGAATGTTCTAATAAACTCTCCCCGCTGTCATCAGGTAATTTTTTTTGCATCTCTTGCGACTTGGTTCTTTCAACGTCTGTGTCCTCATAAATTTGTTGTCACTCATTGTAATAGGCTTTTTTTCAAATCTTGGGGTGCTGATGTGCGAAAACAGCGATGGACTAATACAGAAAATCAGCTTTCCCAATTCATTCCTGAACCTACGGTAAAACTTCCAAGACATGACCTGAAGCGTGAACAATGGGTGCTCTTAAATCTATTACGACCTGGATATGTATAATATGCCGATTTCACCCATAGAATTAGTCCAAGGGTCAATTCGTTTTGTCGTTGTGGTGAAATTCAATCCTATCAACACGTATTGACTGATAGATATTCGAGGTGATATAAAAATTGTTGATGAGGACTTCCATTTGTGGCACAGTCACAATGACAATGTCTCAGATATTTAGCATTTTTTTGTTGATCGTATGCACACACACACAGATATATATATATATATATATATATATATATATATATATATATATATATATATATAAAAGCTTTTCTATGAATGTACTTTTCCCGTCGGACAGCTAGATTGCAAAACTCTCTGGCTTCCGAGTGCTTTCCTTTATATGATATGAATGTTTCACGGTCTAAAGTCAACTCTTATCTCTTGCCCAAACTAATTTTGTTTTTTCTGTAGTTTCTTTACAGTTCCACACATTCCGTAACTTCATGTACTGTATCGTTTTGAGTCATCAGAAATTCAACCAAAGACATGATACAAAACCATCTAATTCAAATAACGCAATGTAAAATTGCATATATATACCACAACCTCTAACTTTGGGTAAACCAGATATATATATATATATATATATATATTGCAAAAATTGATCCAGGTAATAATGTTGTGGGCCCAGCTACGTTTCGCTTTGGCAGGAGGATTTTAAAAGGACCACCATAATTGCTTCAGTACCCACCTTGGATTGTAAACATTTAGTGGCTATACCAAAACGTGTGCTTGGGGTTCTAATTTGAAGATAATGAACTTCGGATTAAAATTCAAGACATTTAATATATAATCGTTATACGTAAGTGCGTTTCTGAACCCAGGAGCAAGAATTACGAGCTATTTCATAATGGATCTCATCATCACCACTGGAATTATCTGTAATGTAATCATTATTATTCTTATCGCCAGTATCGTCACTAATCACAGTCCGTTAATAATATACTGGAAAAATCAAGGAAGTGATAAAATGTGTGATAAAATTTGTTTCATAAGTTTATTATTTAGTTTGTTTTTGAGTAGCAATAAATAGAATTTTTAATGCTGGCAGTCTTATTAAAAATATCATATTAAATGTTTGGTTTTATACATACTTAGATTCTCCTTGAATCATTCTTTTGTTGAAAAAATTTCGAGAGAAATGTATTAAATCAAACCCCCATTCTCGCTAGCTAGAATTTATAAAAATCCATTAAAAAATACTAGGGAAAAAACCCATTTAATTCATTTTCTATTTTATTCTCACGTGTTTCGCTTTATTTTCACAAACTCTTTTAGCGTTACGTGATTGCCAGTAATATCTTGGTAACTGCTGAAAACATTTGGGAACTGTTCTTCTAAAAGAATATTGACTATACACTGTATCAAATTATCTTCTTTTTTAAACGTGTAGACTTCGAACTATACAAAGCATGCTGACGTCTGACAGGGAGAGGGGGCACTGGTTATAAAACCTGTCAATAAATAAATCTAGATAACCTTCATACCTGCACCAGGACCACTTGTAGTCGTTCTTCTCTGAGATGGCTGGTCGTGTGCTGCAATACTATCCATGCAACGATCATAGTTTTCACGAAATTTGTATGGAAGTGCAATATCAAAAGTTTGCTGATCTGAATTTGGCTCAAGTCCTCTTGATCCACACAAATTGTTTTCTTCTCTTTTAAAGTTTTCATATAACTCTTTAAGATTATAATCAGCTCGCCCATGAACTGATCTTCCATGAATATAATGCCCATACTGCTCATGACTAAGAATAAAAACACTTATGTTACTTAAAGAACAAAAATCAACAAAGTCACCAACAGCATCCCCAACAAATCGTTCATAAACAAACCCATAGAAAATCCAAAGTACAACACCAACTCCCAAAAATAATGCACTTGTCAGTGCAAATCGAAGGACAAAACTGTGACTTCCAACATAATCAAAGTTAGAATCTACTTTGATTCTTCCAACTGGATCAGTTGTTGTTAAATGCTCTAGGCCAGCTACCTTCAACAGAAACAAAATACCTAACATAAGTATCAATGGCTTAATTCTTCGGTATGTTTGAAGCTCACGCCACTCATTCCCAACAAAAAGGGTTCTCATAATACTGACTGGTAATGTTTGGCTCTCACCAGTTTGGCTCAAACCACGTGCTCTTGGTCTTTCCCAGTCAAGAAAAAAGACATCTGTGGTGACCTGAACATACAACAAATGCATGACATCAAAAATTTTGAAAACAAAACCAGTGATCAAGAGTGCTCTAAGTAACTTTTCTTGCTCTGATGTTGGTAGCAATCGGTATACTGTATCTTGTTGCTTAAAGAACAAAAGCCATTGAAAACATGTGCCTGCTACAACTGCAAAAAATGCTGTTGATAAGGCACTAAATGAGTACACCAAAAACTTTCCAATGGATGAAAACCCAAGTGTAATCAAACCAGCACGCCTTTTCCAGGAAAATGTTCTACCAAGAGCATATAATGTAGCAACACCAGAGAGAGCACCAGTTGCAATCTATGATATGGATGAAAAAAAATCCAAGAGCAATTAAAATAAAAAAAGTAAATAGACAAACAATATAGAAATAGAAATTAAATAACTTTTATATTTGAACAACTTTGTTTCAAAATTGTATTTTTAAGAAAAAGCTAGAAACAAGATTGCAAAATGACTCAAAAATAAAAAATAAAGACAAAATTATATAAGTTAAGCAATTTACTTCTGACATACACACACTTTTATTGATAGTAAATATCACTGGTTGGATTCATAACTTCAATCTATGCATCACATGGGTAAATAGATGAAATAGAAATTATTATCACTCTCTCTCCCTGAAAACACCTCAAATTAATACCTTATGTAGTTTACAAAAAAAAGCCAACTCAAACTATCCTTTTGTCTTTTAATGAGAAATAACAAACATCTATTATACCAAGTTGGTAAAGTTTGTCAGTAATACCAAACCAATAATGAAACTTAAATTGCCTTTACCATGGATTACTCTGTCAGATTAGCAGTTCAAGTAATCCATGACCACAGCAGTGTGCCAAGCCCTATTGCACAAGTAACCTAAGCAAGACACAATCAATTAACATTAGCAAACATCCATCCATGCAGCATGGAGTACAATAGGATATCATAACTCACCTTTTTATGAAAAGCCAAGGGGTAAAAACATGATCATTCCCACAATGAACTGAAAATCATTTAGCAACAAGGAATAAGCTAGATTCAACAAACCTGGTGTCAAGGTCAGTACCAGTACCCTGTGCTCTAATAATAATGTACATTCCAACATTCCGCATCCAGTGGCTAGTCTTGGGCACTAAAATGTCAGGTTCCTTAATTTTGAACTAAAGAATATGTCAAAAAAGAACCTTGTGGAAGTGGAGGCTATCAACACTATTTAAAAACAGATCAAGTGGCAACTATCATTTTGATGTAGGTATGTGTGTACTAATAAAAGGGAACAGTTATTACTGATATTTCACTGTTACATCTCAAATGGCCTGTAACATTGACAGTCCTGACCTAAAACCTTCACTGTGTGATGAGGACCCAACCATGTGCCCCAAAACAGCTTTGCATCAACCATTAGATTTCTTTATCAGAACACAAAATGTGGCCACACTAAACACCAAACTAGGACAGGAACACCTTGTATCATATCTTGCAAATTACATGTACAATGTCAATAGTCTCAATGAAACTTATCCTATCAGACAACAGAAGCTATGTGATGGAAAAATGATTGTCTCTGATGGTGAACACACTATTCCAGAGTAGGCTCTCTAATGTCTAACTGTGCAAAGCACAGTCTTATTTCAACAAACCTACTATCAAACCATATCATGTCCACCCTATACAAACTGAAATGTGGCACACTCTGTTTTGTAACAGCCTGTGCACCAGTCACATTTCAAACCTCTGCAACTGACCTGGTGTACTTAGACATATTCTACAAGCAGCTTCAAGATTACATAGCCCAGAAACCAGGCAGCAACTTTCTGGTGGTAGTAGGGAACATGAATGCCAAAATGGATTGTGCAAGTGTCCCTGGTATTATTGGTGAATATGATCATGGTGTCACTAACGAAAAGGTGGAATGTTTAATTGCCTTTTGCATCCAACACAACCTTTATACAGTGCAGTCCTTGCTCAGAGGACAGAACTCCCAAAAGGTGACATGGATCAGTTGCACTGGCAATGCATGTAATATGATAGGCTATGTGCTCACTGACAAATGGATCAAGAACTGAATCACGGGCTCCTGCTTCATTAGTGCAGTCCTTAAGCCCAACTATTGGCTAGTCTTCTACAACATATGCCTGAAATTCTGAGTGCTAAAAAAAACAAATTCTTCTGTCCTACCAAACTTAGACTCTCTCCAATCAGCTGAAACAGCAAACACCTTGAAATGTAAGGTTGCAAGTAGTAACTCAGATAGAGGCCCATTGGATGTGCTAGCAGAAGATACACAAAGCAGCAAGAGAGGAATGTAGGAAGTCAAAACTGCAATCAACCAGCCATACATAAAAAATGCAACCCTTAAACTCATTTTATGCAAATGTAAAGCCATTGTAGTCAGCGCTTCCCCAGCCCTCAAACATGTTGTCAGATGGGCTGGAAGAAGGACTTGAATGATTGACTACACCAAAACATTGATGAAATACAAAAGGGCTTTCACCGTCATAACAAGAAAACACTATTTAAGACTGCAAATGACTTTCTGAGAAAACCCCAAAAGCCAGAAGTAACAAACAATGACAGTTTGGGTAACTACTTACAATCAACAAAGGATAAAGTCCAAAATGACACAAATATGCAGCCATATTTTTTGGCTTGCACTGGCCAAGCCATGAATGTTGCAACTGACAGATGATGTCACTCTTCCTACACTTTATGACATACAATCATACACTTGCTCAAAAAGAAGTTTTTATCTATCACATAACATAGCACTTACACTAACTAGTACCAGTTCACCCATCACAATTATTATGTTCCTTTACATTACAATTATCAAGTCACCTCTTTCCTCCACTTCTCAACTAGTTCTCTGAAACTAAATGGTATCCAATTTAATGCCAAGAAACTACCTGGAAAGGGCAGACTCAAGAGAGTAAAGTAAAAAATGTTTGTGATGAAAGTGACATAATTTTATTCCATATATGCCACAATATTTCTGTCCTCCATATTACTAAACAAAGGAGAAAAGAAACCTGGACTCAGCTACAGGCAAATGTATTTGGGATGACAAGAGAAAAGTATTAAACATGACTACAGGTCTATCTTTGGGCAATATTTAAAAATCTGCCTAAAAACAACTTTTAGAAGTAAAATTCTCATGGGACATAGAATGGTTCTCAGAGGGTTTTTTGTCTTTTTTTATCAGTGTGATTAAAACTTGAAAAATTGCAACACAGAATGTCTTTATGACATTACAGACAAAATTTGTATCAGGTTAGGTTGCTGCTCGCATCTGTTTATCTCATCAAATCAATTGTTAAGAAAGCCACATTGTAAACTACTATTTAAAGTGATGCATTAGATTAAGGTATAATCCTGTATGAAAGCAACTAGATCATGTGTTTGTGTGATTGGGAGAACTCCAATTCTGAGATTACACCTGCTAAAGCCAGCTCTAGTAACCACTTGTAAGAATTACAAGAAAAATAATTCAGTAATAAAAATTGTTATAATTTGCTTTTATTTAACTGGTATAGGTCTTTAACTGAGTACACATTGTGGCTATCAAACATCTTCAAGTAAAGATGGCAAAGCTTAAGATTATTATCAATGTTTCCCCTCATAAAAATTTATTCCAAGAATGTAGTTTTTTCCTTAGACAGCTGAATTGTGTAACTCTGACTTGGCTCATGAGTGCTTTTTGCAATCATATGAGCTCAGTGTTTTTAAGTCTAAAGTTAACCCATATCTCTTAGTTTAACCCCTTTTTTCTGTCTTTTCTTCACAGTTCCACAAATTTAGTGGAATTTTACCTTGTTTCTAAAACTACAATTACTTTGTTTATGGTTTTAATGTCATTTCCCCAGTAACTGGGGTCACACAATGCCATTTAGAGGGACTTGGCTTTGACAATGAGGAATTTCTTGGCCAATTACCCTTCCTGATGCCAACCAATGGCTTTTTCCTCTCTTAGGTTCCAAAGTCTTGTATTTATTATTACACTTTAAAGGCTGCATTAGAATCTATCATTTACATCCACCAAAATGGTGGATGCAATACCAGGTTATCCGAGCATTTCCAATATCCTGATAATATATACCAGACTGTACAACCTGTATAGACTTGAATATGTATGGTAAATATCTTGAGATAGTCCTTTCTTTCTGTTACCTTACTGACATAACTTTGTGCTGGTGAAGGATGTGTATGCTGTGCTTTTCTTCCTTGCTTTGTTTTTCATTGATTAATTTAATTTAGTCTTAGTGCAGTGCTCAGATCTGTGTATGAATTCTGGTCTGTTATTTTACTGTATACTGAACTCGTCCAACACATGCTAGCATGTAAAACGGACGTTAAACCGAATATGATGATGATGATACTGAACAAAAGTTCAACAACTCATTTCTTGTTTTTTCATGTGCTCTCACACTTCAAAACCCTGCCTTTAAAACCCTGGATGCAGGTTAGATATTGCCTATATGTCTTAAATCTTTAATATTCTGATAAAAGTAAAAAGCAGGTGATGGGCAAAAGTATATATATAGTATACAAAGACTTAGTTTTACACTATGGAAAAAGGCAACTGTGGTAAATAAACATGGGATGAAAAAAACCCTTAACANATTTTACTGTATACTGAACTCGTCCAACACATGCTAGCATGTAAAACGGACGTTAAACCGAATATGATGATGATGATACTGAACAAAAGTTCAACAACTCATTTCTTGTTTTTTCATGTGCTCTCACACTTCAAAACCCTGCCTTTAAAACCCTGGATGCAGGTTAGATATTGCCTATATGTCTTAAATCTTTAATATTCTGATAAAAGTAAAAAGCAGGTGATGGGCAAAAGTATATATATAGTATACAAAGACTTAGTTTTACACTATGGAAAAAGGCAACTGTGGTAAATAAACATGGGATGAAAAAAACCCTTAACATTCTGATTAACAGGCTGCTTGTTTTTTCATTGGTTTTTCTTACTTTTCTTTACCTTAATGTGTCACTTGTATGTTGTTGCATTGCTAAAAAACACAAGGGATTGTTCACATATTACATAATTAAGGAGGGGGTGGGGTCATCAAAATTGATTATGAGGGAGGGGGGTCAAAAGGTTTGATGACATAAGAAAGTGAAAAAAAATTAATGGCCTATTCTGATTTCTTTTGCTCTTTTTGGTAATCACTTTCATACATATCATGGAAAAACTGACTAAAAAGTTCAATATACTCTAAGACTCTTGACAATTCTCTTGTTTTTTGTCTTTGTTGTTGATGTTAAATTGTGGCACTTGATTAGCTCAAGTGGTAGATTATGGGGTACTTTTTTGGAGGGTTCACCAATTACTGTAAAACTGATGGGGAAGTAAGTAGATGATGATGTAATTTTGGTAGGAGGTCACCAAATGATTAAAACTGAATACAAGGGGGAGGGGCAGGGGGAGTTTAAAATAGGCCAAAAGTTGATTATGCAATATGTGAATGATCCATAAACAAAAAGAGTTCAATTCTTTTCAGGGGGAGGGAGTATCATTATGACAACTTGCTTCAGTCACAAAAAACACCAACTCAATAAAAAGTAGTGTTACCAACCTCCACATTCTTAAGGATAACTGTTGTGTCCATCTCATAGCTGACTGTAAAAGAGACTTCTACCTTATCAGCTGCTGATGTCCTGTCTGACCCAACTTCTACTGAGTCATATTGTATTTTCATATAAGGCGGAAATATCTGTCCATCTGAGTTCCTCAATGTAAACTTTAATTCAATTGTTTTTGCATACCGAATAACAGTTGGTTCAGAATTGACTTGAGTTCTGCCACTTAAATTATCAACAAGAAAAAACCTTCTAAATAATTTCCAAGAAGCTTTAGTTGGCTTTGTATTAACTGAATCCCCATTCAACAAAAAGTTTCCCAAAACAATTGGTACTGCATACATATCCTCACTACCAATGAACATAAAAAGATCATAGAACAATGTTTGAGAACCTTTCCACAGCTTCAACACTGAGAGTTTACATTTAGTTGTATATGTGGTGCCAAACTTAAATGCTGCTTCTCCCTTTGTCAAAGAAGAAGGACAGAGCTGAATTCTGCTCACATCAGTTTCAATTCCTTGAAAGCTTCCATTTGGTGCAGTAATTAAAATTGCAAATCTTAATTGTTCAAGTTTTTTAAATTTTTTGGATATATCAGTTTTTGCCAATATTTCATTACCACTGGCTGAATAATACAGCCAGGGCATACTAACTGGCCAATCAAACTGTCTTGCTACAAAATCTCCTTTAAAATTTTTTACAATTTCCAGATACTCTTTACATGCATCAGTGTTTGACAGCCTTGCATTGAAATAGTTATCTTGGGTGTAATCAATCATAACACATAGATTGCCAAGGAGTTGGCAAGCTGTATAGTTTTCCTTGGTGTTACAAAGTGCTTGAGCTGCTCTCAAGTTCTCTTTAAAAAACCCTGATTGAATATTTTTATCTCCAAGCTTAACTGTAAATGTGGCTGCATCATTCAGAATTAACTTTGTTGAGAGGCTCGAAAAACAAACCCCCCCTGATTCTTCCACTGTGTACACGGACGACTGACTGGAAGATCCAGGTGGTGTAGATCTACTACCAATTGGGCATCTACAAGATCCCACTCCCAAATTGGCTTCTTTTCTAACTTCGATAACACTCTGATGACATCTCTTACACCCTGGTGAGAACAAAGACGGTTGCGTACTACCAGTACATCGAATACACCTTTTACGAGTGTCACCATAAAAGCTGCCGTTTCTGGCCTTATCAAATAAGTAGTTATTTGAAGAACACTTTCTACAAGATCTTGTGGCACTATCATAAGACGAGTGCGATTGGCATTTTACACATTCCCATCCATCATCCGTATTTGTTTCAAATTGGCCGCATACCTGACAATTAACAGTTGGGCCTCCGTCCATTTTTGTAATTCTGAATCCTTTAGCACAGGTACATCCTAGGCCATCAGTTTCCTTAACTTTGTTGACTCCACATTCTTGGCACGATAAACTAGAAAACCGGTAGTACTGTTGCGGCTGACATTTTTCGGGAGTCGAGTACGGAATTTGAACTGAAACTATCAATTTAAAGCTGCTTAACAGAACATATATTAGCAACATATTTTGGCACTACAGGCAATACTCATGAAACCGTAATTAAAATTCCAAGCAGCGAGTTAGGGTCACCTGGAACAGGTACTTCTTCGGGATGAAAACTAAGACTCCACTTCTGTACTGCTACATAAAAGCTTCTGTTATTCCAGTCCAAAAAGACTTAACTACTTCCAGATTGTTTAAAATACAAAAAAAACAACAGCTTTAATGGGGTAACCGTGTATCACGATAACTGAACTAGAAGATGTGGGCTGCGAATAATTAATATTATTATTATTATTGTTTTTGTTCTGTTTTGACGTTGCCATAAAAGTCGTTCAAGCTTTGCCGGGCAAGATATTTGTTCCCAGTTCTCAAAACTCTCAGGGAATTGGCGGTTTGTTGTCTTGGTGCCACATCCAGATCATCGCCTTTTCACTCATTGACAGGAATTTTTACACACTTTTGGCAATATCAGAAAAATAAGTGCCCGCAAAAAATTCCATTAAAGTTGCAATTTTCCTTGAATTTTTCTTGTCTGAAAATATGTATTTTTGTGCGTCAAACTAATAGCAATATTTTTTCATTTCTTCGCGTTGTTTCCATTACTCCATCTTGGTTTTGAAATCAGCCGAGATTACGTTCTTCTTCTTCTTCTTCTTCTTCTTCTTATTATTATTATTATTATTATTATTATTATTATGATTATTATTATTATTATTATTATTATTATTATTCTGTGTTATCAAGATGCGGAATAACATGTCAGATACGTCTTATCATTTTCTAGTTTTTGTTGTAAGATCAAAATATCAAACAAAATTATGAATTACATTATCAATTACTGTAATATTATTATTGATTATGTAATCACTAATATCATTCTCTGTAAAGGTTGATTTTTCGCCGAAAAACGTCTTATTTCAGAGTGAAATCTGCAGAGCAACCCCCCAGTTGTATTTTGTTAAGTCTCCCGATTTTCAGACATTTGAACTTGGGACAGTATGAACAAGTGACGTAAATGCTTAGTTAGCTTTTCGTAATTTTTTGCTTTACGGCAACCTACATGACCTACAAGTCTTTCCCAAGCCAGCTCTTCCCATATGATTTGGGGTCAAGGCAAAAAGGAGCCCAATTTGACTCCTAGTGTGGTACCCAAAGATTTTCTGAATCTTTGGGTGCCACACTAGAAAAAAACCCTTTAACCATGTGGAGTCATACTTAATCATTTTTGTGCCGACAGTATAGCAATGGATATTCTGACTGAAGCGGGTACGCTTGTACATTGCTTGGTCAGGGATCTCTGTCGAAAGTTTAGAGTTTTCTTTTTTCTTTTTTAGCCTTTTCTCTTAATTTCAAAAACAAAAAGTCTCACAATATACCTTTACAGTTTTTAAACGGTCGGTCATTCATTAAAAAAAATTGTTTCCCTGTTAGAAAATCGTCATAATGACGTGACTGGTCAAATATTTTTGTCAATACCATTCCAGGGTGTTCATATTAGCTTTCAAGGCCTTCACTAGAGATGTAAACAGGAAGCTCAAGGAAGCATGGCACACCCCTTATTCCAATCAAGACCTCTGTTCCCCCATTACAGTAGATCAGCTGAGGACTGCCCTGAAATCCCAGAAATCCGGTAAGAGTCCAGGCCCTGACTCCCTTCACCCTGAATTCTACAACCACCTCCACGACAGCTGTGTCGAATGGCTAGCCTCTTTCAACTCCACCTGCCTTCGAGTAAAGAAGCTCCCTAAAGTTTGGAGAAAAGCGAAGCTCGTTGCCATTCTAAAGTCTCACAAACCTTCAGACGCGCCTTCTTGCTACAGGCCGGTAACCCTCCTCTGCATCGGTTTTAAGATCATGGAACGGCTGATCTACAACCGAATTGAAGGCATTGCCGACTCGTAACTACCTCCAGACCAAGCTGGATTCCGACCAGGAACAAGTACCCTTGGTCAGGTATGCCTTCTTACGGAGGACATTGAATCCGCTTTCCAAGCCAAGAAAAAGGCAGGGACTGTTCTTGTGGACCTTTCGGCCGTATATGACACCGTGTGGCGTCAAGGACTAACACTTACGCTGCTACAATACATTCCTAGCAAAGAAATGGTGAGAATGATCATGGAAATGATCAGTAACTGTGGATTTACATTGCACCTTGCTGATGAAAATGTACAGAATGTGTACAGAATCGGGCTAGCACAGAGCAACCAGTGCAAACACCAGAGCACGTGCTGCACTGCAGAGCCATTGGCCTTCAAAAGACGTGCAAACTGTGGACGAAGAGCTTCGGCAGGGGCTTCAATCTACAAACTTTACCTTGTAAAATGATTTTTTTGATAGTTGAACATAATACGTTTTAGCCCATACGCACATATATATATATATATATATATATATATATATATATATATATATATACATATTAGCTTCTTAATCCTTAGCCCCCCGTAAATCACATTTTTGTCTATGACAAGACGGTCGTCTTTACTGAAGCTGCAGAGCCTTTTCCTGTCGTCATCATCATATATTGCTTTTCAATGTTTTCCGATTACATGTTGGCAACCAGCCTTTTTACTTCCGACATTGTTAGAATCTAGGCGAGCATAAAGCATTTTTTATATATATATATATATGCTGCACTGATGAGCCCACAAAGGGCGAAACAGTACTGTATGCAGATTGAGTATATATATATATATATATATATATATATATATACATATTAGCTTCTTAATCCTTACCCCCCCCGTAAATCACATTTTTGTCTATGACAAGACGGTCGTCTTTACTGAAGCTGCAGAGCCTTTTCCTGTCGTCATCATCATATATTGCTTTTCAATGTTTTCCGATTACATGTTGGCAACCAGCCTTTTTACTTCCGACATTGTTAGAATCTAGGCGAGCATAAAGCATTTTATGAATCATGAACCACAGGACGGCGCCATAAAAAATTTCAAAACTTAAATTTTAAAACATTAAAAGTTGGAGGCTAAAATTTCTAGACGATATAGTAATTTTCTCAAGGTGGATTCTCCGAGACTTCTCGCGTTTCAAAGTTTGGTCCTGAAGCTTCGTTGAATTTTCTTTGTAGTTTTCAAAGCAATTGCGTAAACCAACACAACCAGCTATGATCAATGTGGTTTTTTAGGCCAACAATTTTTTGAAATCCCTTCAAGTAATAGCGTCATAAAGTTAGTAAGCATTGTTTAGACATGAAGGAAGGAAGCAAAAAACCACATTTATTAGAAACTAGTATGTTTCAACAAAAAATTCCAGCAATATTAAGATAAACAGATCTCTGGCATAAATGTTTCTTTAAAAACGTCCAAATATTAATAACATAGAGTCTGACTTTGATTCAAAATCGTTAGCAGAATTGATTAGACATGAAAAATCCGTATATGATGAGTACGGGTGTAATATTGGGATTGAAACCTTCAGCTAATATGATTAAACGTAGCCGTGATTTTTCATCTTCCTGTTGAAAATAATCCTTCTGCTGTTGCTGTGGTGCCTGGGTTGGCTAAAATTAGTTGACATAATGTGAAAGTATTTGGTATCAATAAAACTTGTTGCTTGGGTTAAAGGAAGAACTTAATTCAGTAGTGTGTAGCATCAAAGTCAGATAAACAGCTGTATCTGCTCAGGGTCGACTTCCAACTACCTTGGGAGTTTGTTTAGCTCGAATGTTAGAAGCGGCGTTGAACTAAAAAGAAAGATAGCGATTGCAAAGGAGGCTTTTGAACGTAAGTCTGGTATTCTGAAGAGTCGAACTATCTCAGTGGACACATAGTTGAAGGTTAGTTCCCTGTTTTGACATATGGATGTGAAAGCTGGACAGTAAAACCAGAAAAGTAAAGTCGGATAAATGCTGCTGAGATGTAGCTTTACAATAAATGTTGAGGGTTTCTTGGTTTGACCACATTACCAACAATGAAGTTTTGAGACGAGCAGGGTACAGCCTGAAGCTTCTAACAATCATCAGGTGAAGACAGCTCTATGTCCTAGGGCATGTGATCAGAAAAGAGGGACTGGAGGACTTGGCTCTTACAGGCAAGATACGTGGAAGAAGAGAGAGGGAACGTAGATGGAAAACATTCATGAAGAGCATATCAACTTTGACCGGCAAAAGTGAAATAGAGATGCAAAGGACAGGTCTCTGTGGAGAAGCATGACCGCCGACGTTCTGGAGGGGCATGGCACTTGAGGAGGAGGATTATAATTTCATCGTTGGTAGTGCAGAATCTTGTTATGTCGTTTGATGTTTTGGGGTCCCACTCCGTGCTGATGTTGATTTCCTCCTGAGAAAAGGATTATGTTGCTGTCAGATGTTGCACAACCTGCTCCCATCCATCTCACCTCTGAGAGGCCGAGTATGTTCAGATTCATTCTTTTTATTTCTTGTTTTACATTGTCCAATTTTCCTTTCTGGAGAAGAGTTTTTATATCTGTGTGCTGATTCTAATCTCCTTTCTTTTGCAGACAGATGACGGTCTGGGGATATCTGTCGCAGATGATCCATCCCACAGGGCAAGGGATCTCCGGAGGAGCTGAAAACCCATTTAATGCTATTGACAGAATTTTGAGTACTTTGTTTCACCACGATATTCTTTGCAGTAATTACCTACAGTAGACTGTAGTTACTTTCTATAGGGGCAGTGCTCAGAAAGAGCGTTTGTCTTTAGCCATTGTCCTGTCTCCAGTATCATCTGCATAACACACTGGAAGGCTGACCAGCTCCCGAACTATCCGGCTGCTTAACAGCCGTCCGTCACCTGCCTACCATGACTTAACGTACTCTGATTGTGGGGCTTAGTGGGTGCAACAATCAACAATCCTTTTCCATTTTCTTCTATCCTGAGCCAGATTGGTCAGAACATGCAAATCTTTCAGCGAATTAAATTTTGTTGCACCGTGTGAGTTGGATACGGTATTCAGAGTGGATGCTTTAGATGCTTAAGAAACTGGAATACGAGGTTAAAAGGATATGGTTTCCAGTTTCATTAGCCCACATTAAAATGTTGTGTTGAAAATGGATGTTTGCTGTTGTTAATGCAGACTGAGACGTCAGTATAAGCGAGTGAAACTGTGGGCAAGTTACATTTATTCATAACGCAAAAGTTAATTGATCTTTAGTACTTTAATGTGTTTTATTTAGGCTTACAATTTATTTTTGCATCATGGTGAAGGAGCAATTCAGAGAGACTGCCCTTGGCAAGAGGATGTGAGTTTTTGTTTTTCAATTAATTTTTTTCCCTCTGAACAAAATACTTGTTTTTCAAAGATCTGTATCATAGACAATTTATTGTGTGACGAAGGACAGATGTAAGGCTTAAATAATTATAGAGATGGTCTTAAACTGAATCGAGGTCTCATGCTTCGGAAACCAGACTTTAGTCTATGTATGGTGTTGCTTACCCCAACAATTTTATGTTACCACAGGTTTACTTCTTGATACTTATACTTAAAAGTGCACAAAATGCTTATCTGTCAACTTTTGTAATGAGAAATCACCCTATTTAACTGCATTTCAGAAGAAGCAAGAATTGTATGATGCGTTATCGATGGAACATCTTCACCAGGACTGGAGTGATTTGATTTACCTTTCTTGTATCAAGGAAGAAGAATTTATTTGATAGATTTAGTAATTAATATCTTATGACTTTTGTATTTGACCATTTATAAACATTCAAAGACACCCCATCAGTGGGGCTATTAAGGTAAGAGCAAACTATGTTTCAATGTAAAGACCATTCACACTCAATGAGATCCTTAAGTTTCACTGGTGTTACTATTAGCCATTTACGACACACTATATTGAATTTAAAACAAGTTTTGGCTGTATTGATTAGAAGTTCATTGGGTGAATTATGAAAAAGTGATATTTTATCAATGCTTTGGAGCCTCACAAAAGATTACTATTGTAATGCCAGATATAGAATTATCAGAAAACTCCTAGTTAGTGAATACAGAAAACAGATGTTGCTTGACAATTTAGGTCAATGACATAAAGTTCCTGGATTTTTTAGTATTGAAAGGCTTAACAGTTTTGTAGAGCCAGGTATTCTGCCGATTGCACACATAGAAGTTACATAGAAGAATGTTCCCTCCAGACAAATTTGTTTTTGTATATTGATGACAAATGTATCATTGTATTATCAATGTGTATCATATCGCCCTTCCTCTCAGTCTCTCTGCCAGTCTCTGTTTCTATGGCTCTCTCTCTCTCTCTCTCTCTCTCTCTCTCTCTCTCTCTTCTCTCTTCTATCCACCACTATCTGTGTGATACAGATCTTCTCTACATCTTCTCACACACATCTCTTTTTTCACAACACAGAGTGTCTTTACACAATCGATTGTTGTACACACAAACACAACATTCTCTCTCTCTCTCTCTCTCTCTCTCTCTCTCTCTCTCTCTCTCTCTCTCTCTCTCTCTCTCTCTCTCTTGTGCTAACTTGCTTTCTTCCTGTCTGATCTTCCTATACCCCTTAGCAGAACCAGTGAACAAAGCCAAGAAGGGGTGAATTGATAAGTGATTTAATTTCAGGAATAAAGAAATTAGCAGTAAGTTGATAGAGGCCAGCTTAATGTTAATGACAATTGAATGTTTAAGTATGTTAGTAATTAAAAGGATTATGGATTATGAGTATTCAATCATTATTGACTGATGATAAAATATTTACTGATACATTACAACATTACTGATTTTTGTTTCTAGTGGGTGCATAAACTTTGGCATTCTATCACCTCATGATATGAGACAGCAAGCTCATCTTCAAGTAGTATCAAAGAGCTTATATGAGCAAGGCCCTATCAAGACTCCAGCAACATATGGTGTGCTGGATAAAAGGCTGGTAATGTAAATTTTTCAATTTACATGTTATGTGTTAAGAATTTGGCACAATGGAAAGTTTTATTAATTATTACATTAAAATTATTAAGTGTTTATTACTTAAACATATTTTTTATTTGTGTAGGTCTTTGTAATAGGCAAGTGATAGTATGCCAGCCTACCATGCCATGCACTTGTAATCTTGGCCCTTCTGTGATTTGGGTAGCTTTCACATTTTTGTTATTGAAGGTTTCCAAACTCTAAGTGTCACTGCACATTTAAAGAAAGTCACAATAGGGGTGAAACCAATAACATGAAATTTAATAAATGTATCAAATTAAACATAATTATTAAGATTATGTTCATTATGGTTGAAAGGTGACAGAGCTTGGAGACCAGAATAAGAAAACACCAGCCAGGTGGGTTTTTATCAGTACCTTTTTGATTGGCTTAGAAAAACAATGAGGGTTAAAGAAAAGTTGCCACATTGTGATTGACTGCCTAAAGCAATAAAAACCTTATATAAATTCTTTTTGTCTACAAGAAGGAGTTGATACATGTTTTATTTGGATTGCACCTAATGCTTAGGAATGGAAGACAGACCTAGCATTTAGAATTACTTCCAAGTCCTTAATTTCAATCTTTCCACTGCATTCAGAGTTTAGTTGGTAGATATTTTGCAATAGCTGAACCAAAATTAATAAATTTTTGAATATCTTCAAGCTGCTTTTTTACCTTAACTGTAAAATAGTTATTGTAATTTTTTTCTTTTTGAATACTAGAGGCCTGTTTTATTCTATATGAATACTAAGGTTGTTAATCCTACATACCTAGCATTACAATGGCACTTGAACTCATAGGCAACCATACTTACATTCATGACAGGAAAGGTATCCTTCACAGATAAGGAAATTTTTTTGTGAATTTAAAATTACTTTGGTTGCAGTAGCATAAAAGCATTTAGAAACTCCCCTAGTAGTTTTATTTTTGAATTGATGGAAATAAAATAAATATAGGATAGTTATAGGGTAGTTGTAGTTATATTTAAGAACCCAGATAACTTATACTGAGTAACTGTCTAGTACATTATCACAATAGCCATTACTCAACAGAATTTAAGCCACATGTTTACTGAGCCTAAATTTAAACTGCATGGAACTAAATGAACCCCAGTATTGATTGATTATATAGCAAAGATTGCCTTGCCAATCACACTGGTTTAGGGAAGTGCGAGCTTTGTCTACTAAAATATGAAAAATTGGTAAATAACCATCCATTTTGTAGTAGTAAACCTTAATGATGGATGGGGGTTGTTAAGGCTAATTATGAACTTAGTGCTTGTTGATTTTTAAATGTGGCTTTAGTGTGTTGGATGATATACATTAGAACATCTACATTTTATGTAGACTCAAACAATTGTTTTTTATAATAGCCTACAAAAATATTTGACAAACCCAGATCCAGTGGCAAACCAAATATTACATAATCAATTTACTGATACATGACATTTTATAAGGTAAATTCAACTTTTTTTTATTATTCAATTTATTATTTTTACTAAAACAGTTCTAACTTCTAAATACACTTGGCATCCATTATAGAATGCTACTTGTATTCACTTTGGTTTTTACCACAACACTGCCATTTCAAAATTTTGGTCAGGCTATTCTTCTAGAAATGAGTATCATTTACAATGACTCCATTTTTTGCCACACTCCATCTATAATCATGATTTTATTTTTTTGTAAACAGAAAAATGTCCTTTATACAGTCACATTTGTGAAAGTTTTGTGGGTTCCTTATATTTTTAAACAATGTTGGCCAAAATAGAGGATAAAATTACACATGCAAAATATTTCAGAATGCTTATACTAAGCATCTTTGCAAATAATATATCATTAATTTCATTCATTTGTGTGTGTGTGTACTGTGTTTTCAGTTCAATACAGGTTGAAGTTAATAGTAATCTGTGTATGCCCACAAATGAATGAGTTCCCTTTGTTTCTGGATACCAAATTTCTTTGCTATTTTTAACACTTTTCCTAAAAGAATACCATTTATTTATTTTAAACTAAATACAAATTTTAATATAATGTGTATTTAAATAATTTTGCTTTCTTTCCATCATTTCTGTTAGAAAATAATTTTCCATATCCTTGTTTCAGGTGCCAAACCTGATATAGACATCAACGATCATGTAACTCCAAGTCATCCCATCACTGCAGGCATGGATGAGTTCATTACATCTCAGACTATTATTCAAAGCCCAATTGTTTAGAGACTGAAAAATTACTTTCTTTGTTAATAAATTCTTCTGGTATATGCTTTTCAGTCTAATGTATTAGTAGCCCCAATCTACCTAACAATATAACAAAAACAGTAGGAATAAGGATATATATATTAACCCAATGCAATGTTTAAAGAGTCCATGGTTGTAACCAGTGTGATGAAGTCTATATACATTAGTTTACAAAGTCATCATTGCAGTATTGTGGGTTAGGCTCCTGGTTGCGAGTCAGACATTGCTGTGGGTTGGGAGCAAAGCTTGTTGAATTTGTGTAATCTACATCATTCTTGTATTTTTTGACTAGAGAAGATAATCTGTTCGTGTGCTTCCTTAGAATTCCTTTTTCTGTGGGAACCTGTTGATCTGAGCATTGCTGGCCTTCATCTGCTTGAGTTGGGAATCGCTTCAGGTCATCAGGTTCTCACTTGAGTGTGAGCTCTTGATGTCTTTCACTGTGATACATGTGCTGTTTTCCGAAATTTCAATGACCATAAATTGATGTGGACAAAAGGTTGGATCAAATTTTCTGGACTTTTGGTAGTTGTGAAGCAGAGCTTGATCAAAATTTGTGTGCTACCTTGTATTTGCTGTTAATAAAGACATTTTGGCATTGTTCTTTGTCTTGTGCCTCTTGACACCTTCTGCAACCTGCCCCTTATTGACTGAGCTTTGTGGGAAACACTGCCTTCCCCATCACTGAAGAGCATGGCTGATTATGCTCTATCCATTGTGGAGTGAGGCGTGTTACTGTAGTTTTGGAGAAGTGAAGTCAGGGTGGTTTGTTTGCTGTTGTGTGATGTGTGAGTGATCTTCATAGCTTTGCCCAACAGATGCATGAATGTTTCTGCTGGGTCAGATTAAGGGTGTAGTGGTGGTATTTTCTGTGTCTGAATACCTCCCTGGATGGTGAATCTGCCATGGCTTGGGAGTTTAAGGGAGGTCCATTGTCTTAAATTTGTTGTTGGGGGTTTCCAAAGTTGTCAAATATGTCAGCTAAGGCTGGTAGCACTTTGTTTGCACTAGTGCTGGAGACAACTTTTGCAGCTGGGAACTTTGATGCCAGGTCTTGGATGACAACAACATGGTTTTTCATAGGCATGGACCCAAGGAGGTTGACAGCTACTGTGCCCCAGCATAGTTTTGAAACTTCATGGTGGCCCAGTGGTTCCAATGTTTTCTTGCTTGTGAAGGTGTTGCACATGAGACACATGTTGATGTATTGGGAAATCTTGGTGCTCTTATCATGAAAAAAAGAAGTGTGAACAAAGCCATCTTTTCATGCTGCTTTGTCCAGGATAACTTCTGCAATGAGCTAATTCAATTGCATTGACTTGAAGGGCTGCAGGAAGGACAATGTGGTTAGCTTTGAAGATTATTCCATTTCCAGCAAGGTTGAGGTCTGGGAGGACTTGCAAGAATTGCTTGAGCTTTTCAGATGTGTTGTTGAGTATCCATGTTTGGGAATTGCAGGTGATGTTGGATAACTGTTGCAGGATGGGGTCCTTTTTGGTCTCAATGGCAATATTGCCCAAGCCAATGTGGTCCATCACTGGTGTGGTGTGGAGAACATAAAGGAGCTTGTTTACTTCACATGAGCTCTCCCATGCCTCCAGTGTGATATTCTCAAAGTGTTTCTAAACCAGGTTAGTCCATAGTCCACACCTGTTGCCTCAAGGTTAATTTGTGGATAGTGTTGTTCAGCAGCTGTGGTTCATCTTGATGTGATGGCAACAGCTCTAGCTGTGTTGAGGTCTGTGCCCTGGGCAAGGATTTCTCAGAGTCCGGTTTTGTGGGCATCAAGGATGATGAAAGTGTTCTTCTGGAGGTAGAAATAGTGAAGTGTGACATCTTTTTTGAATTCTGAAATGAGTATTTTGAAGCAGTGCTGGTGTTCCATGTGCCAGTTGAATGTTGCTGTGCATTTGGCGAGGTCTTGGAGAACAGCAGACTTTTTGGCAAAGTGGGGAATGAATTCTGAGTTGGACTGCATCATGCAGAGAAAACTAATGAGTTCAGTTCTGTTTGTTGGTGGGATGAGGTATTGTAGATCATCAACTTTCTGTGGATCAGGATGGATGCCAAAGCTTCCGAAGATTATCCCCCAGAAGCATATTTCACAGAATGACAGAATTGACAGAATTTGAATTTTGCGGGGTTCAGTGTAAGTCCTGCATCAGATATGGCTTCCATCACTGCCTCTTGCACTTTGATGTGTTGCTCAACGGTGTTGGTAGCAATCACCAGATCATTGTGTATTAGTTGTGCATCTGGAATATGTGCAAATAGTGGTGCAAGGATTGCATTGAGCTCTCCTTGTGAGGGTTTGAGTCCCAAGACTGTGTGTTGGTAGAGCTTATAAAAAATTGTCAAGATTCTGGCTCCAGCTCGAGCTGCCAGAAAGTTGACTTGAAGTCAAGTTTTGAGAAGAAGTTTTTGTGGGTGAGCTTTGCTTTGATGTCCTCTTGCTCTGAAATTGGCAGATTAGAGGATTAAATTGCTTTGTTTACATTGCAATCATCGACAGTAACCCTGATTCTGCCATTGTCTTTTGGGGCAAGGACAACGTTGGAAACCAATGAAGCTGGTTCATTCAGAGGGTGTTCCTCTGTGGTGCCTTGGTCAAGCATATCCTGTATTGTGGCCATGGTATGGTCTCTGAGATGGTAATGAAGGGGCCATGGTGCATCCTTGAGTGGTTTGAAATTGTCCTTTACATGCAGCTTGATGTGGTGACCTCAGATTCTTCCAAGGCCTTGAAAGTTGTGTGGGAACCATTGGAGGATGTTTTGGATCTTGTCTGTTGCCTCTCGTATGGCTTTGGTGTTGATCATTTGTACTTATTCAAACACTTCTGGATTTTTTGCAAACTTCACAATGCCAAGTTAAACAGTGGTATTCCCTGCAAGTATGGGTTTGTATGTACCAGATATTACATGTCATTTGACTGGGATCGATGTGGAGCCAAAGGTGACTGCACAGCAGGCGACACCTTTAACAAAGATAAGTGTACTGTTGTAGGGCTTGATTTTGATCTTGGATAGTGTCATTCATTCTAGAAGGTCCCAGCATTTAGCTTCAAGAGTTCCACATACTGAAACTCGGGCATCGGTATTGGCAATGGGTGCAGTGAGATGATTACAGAGGCTTGGAAGTTGTGAGGAAGATTGGATTTCTGCTTGGGGAGAATACAGGTGTTTGATGCCTTGGTCTGGAAGATGTGAAGGTTGTATGTAGTATTCTGTGCTGGATTGTTGTGTTGAGTATCAACGCCAATGAGATTGACATTGTATGCAGAGTATGGGTCTTTGGTTTCACTACTGTTGCCTTCTGGAATTGCATTGTTGTTTAATGATATACGGTTTGCCAGACCTGTATATAGCAGTAATCTGATTATAAGACTGATGGGCCCTCTCCGGTGACCTTGATTGGGGTTCGTCCGCATAGCGTCCGTGTGAATTATGCCGTTGATTCCAAATGAATTCCTCCGCCAAAATGTCACCTTACCTTGCTGCATCCCAAGATAAGTTTTGGAAATTCCACCGTGACCTCAAGGAATCGGATGAGCCTAAGTAAGTAAAGTAAGTAAGTTCCACATACTGAAACTCGGGCATCGGTATTGGCAATGGGTGCAGTGAGATGATTACAGAGGCTTGGAAGTTGTGAGGAAGATTGGATTTCTGCTTGGGGAGAATACAGGTGTTTGATGCCTTGGTCTGGAAGATGTGAAGGTCGTATGTAGTATTCTGTGCTGGATTGTTGTGTTGAGTATCAACGCCAATGAGATTGACATTGTATGCAGAGTATGGGTCTTTGGTTTCACTACTGTTGCCTTCTGGAATTGCATTGTTGTTGGTTGTGACCTGGTTAACTGGTTTGGAAGATTTGCAGACTGAGCTTATGTGCCCTGTTTTGTTGCATTTTGTGCAAGTTTTACCAATCACAATGCAGTCTTCATGTGCATGTTTCTTGATTGGTGTACTGACTGGTTTACCACAGTTAAAATGGGTAAGTGTCAGAGGGGGTTTCTTCCTCCAGAGTATTGTGCATTTTTGGGATTCTTCCCAGAATATTTCCCACTAATTATGTTGGCACATTCACCAGCCATCTCTTCACCTGCTTTAACTGCACTTTCCATGCTCATCCCTTCATGTTGTAGTTCTTGCAGGTTCTACAATTTCATGAGGGCTTCTTCTTGGATGTGATCATCTGCCATGCTAATGATGATTTGGTCACAGATTGCAGTGTTTACTGCATGACAGTCGTTGTGCTTGCAGATGAATATGCAATGTTTGGCATCTTTTTCAACATGACTGCAGAATGTGCCAAAGGCCTCATCCTGGTTTTGAAGGATGGACCTAAAGTGGTAGTTTTTCAAGGTGAGGTTTTCTGTTGGCTTATAATAGTCTCTAAGCACCTGGCAGAAGGTGTCCCAAGTGGCTTCTTTACATTGTTGATCATCAGGTAGAGCTGCAGTCCAGTCATGAATGAATGAGCTGCATATAAACATGCCAAGGAACTTTGTCACCTTGTCTTTAGCTTGCCAGGGTTGAACAACCTTGTCATACTGCTCAAGAGTTGGTGTTGGATTTGCTTGTTGGGGTGTTGCATTTGATCCTCCATCTTTGGAGAGCAAGAGATACCTTGGGAGGATCAGGGAATTGTGCCACATAACAAAGTTCGAACGCTTGAATGAAATTGTTGAATGGTTTCAGTGTGTTGTCTGTGATGGTTTGCTGGATCAAAGAAGAGATTGGCAGGCTGGAGTTGTTTGCTGTCCATGATTCAATTGATTCTGGTGCAATATCTATATCAGGCTGAGTTGTCAGAGGTTTTTCCTCATTGCCATTAATAAATTCGTCTGATATATGCTTTTCAGTCCAATGTATTAGTAACCCCAATTTACTTAAAAATATAACAAAAACAGTAAGCATAAGGATATATATTATTTGTCTTCTTCTGTTTCACCTGCCCTTTATCCATCCTAACAAAGCAAGGCTTGCCAGGTTAAGATGTCTCATAATGTGCCCAAGGAATTGCATCTGCCTTTGCCATATTGTATTGATGAGTGACCTTTTGGTGTTGGCCAAGGCAAGGATACATATATGTTAGTAAAGGTGAAATCTAATTTATAGCCATCATTCCTTAATACTGATTAGATTAGATGATTAGTATACAATTCAATTTAAAGGAAGCAATTTAGTATCATACTTTTCAGGTTAACTTTTTTAGTCAAATATAGCATAGATGATTGTATTTCCAAGGCTATTGACAAACTGAAACACATTGTTACACAGAAAGCCTTTTACAAGTGTCTAAATAACAATGGGTGATACATGTTTACATATTTGTTATTATAGAATTACAATACAATTAAAAAGTCACAAAAACATAAAGAAATATAGAAAACAAATACAACTTAAATTGTAAAACATTGACTCAAAGCCTAAGATTTTTACATATCTGTAAAAATATGTTTAGGTGTGTAACTGCAGGTTTTTTATTTCCAACATGACAATTTTTCCTCTCCCTAATCATCACTGTGCTGCTGATATTACTTAATAGACCATATGCAGTTCAGGACTTTCTTTAAAAGCATGAAATTTATTCTGTGCATTGTTTCCATTCCATTCCATCCCAGGGTATCTGCAGCAAAGATAAAGTATGTGATACATGTGGTAAAAAGCTGGTGGAATGTGTTGGTCATTTTGGATATATTGACCTTGAACTGCCAGTCTTCCATATAGGATATTTTAGAAGTACAATTGTAATTCTTCAGTCAATTTGCAAGGTATGTTATTTAATAAATAATTGCCAACCCCATTTTTTTTATACATAAAAACAAAGTGTGTTTTTGCCCATTTTGTCAACTGTGACACAAATGTTATGATGTATCTATTTTTTGAATTTAAAAAAATAATTACACTATGCAATATTTTCACATAAAAGGTATTGAAATGATCTAGAGTGTAACAATAAAATCTTTGACTGGTAGGATTTATGTCAGTGCAAAAATTTTGGCAGACATGGATAATTACTTACTATTTTCTGTAGCAAGAAAAAGGTCATATAACGTGAAATATGTGAGGGATATTTTAAGTACTTACTTTTTACCATTTGGTTTGAAACTTATTTTTAGAGTTTTAATGAACAAATTATGAGATAAGTCAAAGGGTGGGGTATAGGAACAAAATGCTATTATGAAACAAAGAAAAGTAAGAAAAATTCTTATAATTAAAAGCTTAGCTTTTAAGATTTATGCAAGCTCATAGAGAGCTTTAGTACCACTTCATAGAATATTCTGTGGCTTTTAATAAAGAATGATAGATTATAGAACATATTTAAAGAATGTGACATAGATGGTAAAAATGTCAAATTAACAGAAACTCAACTTATGGCTGATGTTATTTTGATTATAGAATAACTTAGTAGATGGAGTAAAATAATAAGAAATGTTAGACATAGCCCCCAGTTGTTGCATAACCTTTTAAAACTGAACACAAAACAATACTGTCAGAGAAATAGATGATAGGACAAAAATAACTGTATTTATACAATTTACAAAATATATTTAACAGCATGACCATTCGTAGTGTTAAATGAAAAAGCATGATGTGAAAATGATATTAAAGGAGAAGATTTGAAATTATGGAAAAGTGAAAAATTTTTGGGTACTGAGTTGTTTTCATATCAGTGGACTTGGCTTTTCTGCCCAGATGCTCAACTGTATGAGTTACTGGAGGTGTTGACTAACAGCTGATAGAACTGTTAGCTCGTGTTAGTACATGTGGCCTTGGGAGCCAAAGGCAATTATTTAAGTCCATTTTGGTGCACACATTTTTCACAACTCAAAAATACATATATCAAGCAGGTTAAACATTTAATGTAAACCATAGTGAAAAAATAGCACCACTTGTTAGCATTTACAGCACTTTTAAATAGATTTCTAACCTACCATTTGATTTCACATATGCCTAGTATATAATATATGTGGTTAATCACTTGTCTTGAAGAATATTTAAGGTAAAGGTTGTGTGTAATGACAAATATTTATTTCCTTTGTGGATTAGATCATATGTGAATATTGTAATAGCCCACAATTATCAATTGTATGCAACGTTTCCGAATGTACAGTGTGGCAGAAATTCCAACTGTAGACATTTGTTTTGACTTATGAATGGCAATGTGTTAAATAATGTGTACTTGCATAAAAATTGTACCTCTATTTAGATATTCCTAAATAAGAGTTTCCCCAATGTTAAATTCTAGAATTGTAGCAAAATCTTACTGACAGACGAGGTAAAGAAACAGTACAGAAAAACTTTGCAAAAACCTGGTCTCTCTTCTTTGGCCAGGAAAGGAATATTGAAAAAGATTCATGAAAAGTGTAAAACAATGAGCAGGTGTGCCAGTTGTGGATTTATCAATGGTAAGTTAAGGCTAAATTTGAAACATCATTGATGATTTTTTTAGCAGGGACTATTTAGCCAATAACAACGCTTTTCAATAAAACTGAACACCTGTGTGATGATATTATCATCACTAGTGTTACTCAGTTATGGAATATTTGAATTATTTGACTGCCCTCAGAATGTTTATATTTGATGTCTCTCAGAACTTTTATTCAGTTTTTTATTGCTTATTCGTAACTGCATTTAACATTTAGGCAGACCACTGGAACAGCGTCTGCAGAGGTTGGCATTGACTTGACCAACATTAAATGATGAGAAAATCGAGCTGTTCAATTATTTTGTGGTTTGTCTTAATTACAAGAATAACAGTAGTTATGATAACACTGGCCTGCGAATTTTTAGAGGTCAAGTATGTGATAGCTGATTCTAGGGTAATTTGCTATGCAAAATCCAAACGCCATGCCCATTTTGTCCAATCAGGTCAAGCTTTTGAGATACGAAGTTGTAAAAGAATTATTAATGCCCGTTAATGCTATTCATTACCTTTAATTTTGGATTTAGTGCTTCACAACAAGCATGAATTTTGTCTAACAAACTTCAGCAAATAAAACTTAAACATTACACAAAAGCTAGTCATGAATGAAGGGCCTTTTAAGTGACTTTCTCCTGTGCTGAGTAGTCACCACATCTCGTTTCAAACACCAACAGTAGTCCACAAGTAAGGTCACATCCCACCAGCCATGTTAGTGTTTTCCCATGACATTAATGACTTGGTTGAAACGCTCTCTCTGTTCCTCACTTAAGTCTCAAACGTTCTGAGGAAAATAGTCCAAATTTTTGAAAGTTCTTTAGGAGTTCGTCGACTTCCTTCTCGTATTCTGTACTACGGTTGTTTCCAGGAAAGGTTGTAATTACTGTCGTAATCGACAGCCAAGCAGACAGCACTCAGCGCATCATCAAACATTGAGAACTTCATGAGTTCCCGTATCTGAGACCCATAAAAAATGTCAGCCTTAAGCTTTTTAAAGCTTATATGAAGAAACGTCTGGTGAAGGAAAGTAAATCCTTTGCGTTCCCTGCTCATTGCCTTTACAGAGTTCTTCATAAGTCCCAGTTTGATATGTAAAGGTGAAAGTAATATCTTGTTTGGTTCAATAAGAGGGTGAGACTGAACATTGCGCGAACCAGGTTCCAGGCCTTGTCTTTGGGGCCATTCTTGTCTGATATAATGTTCATCATCAGCTCAACTTCCACAAAAGGAGAAAGCAGGGATAGTTTGTGTACCCACCATGTAGTCCTAAATCCAACCCAACAACCTTAAGATCATCACAGATCAACCAACCGTAGTCATGATAGTTCAGAGCGGACAACAACTGACCCTTGTTGTCGAGGGTTTCTTTCATTTGCACAAAATGACCCATTGGAATCGAAGAGTATTTATTTCTATTATGAAGAAGAACTGCCTTGAGATTTCTGCTGGACGAGTCGATGAAAAGTCTCCATTCCGTAGCAACATAGTCCATATCTGTTGATTTCACCAAATCGGCGATGTTGTTGCAGTAAACCAATGACGAGTCTCTCTGGGTTGTGAAGAACTGTCTCAATTCTCTTTCACGCCCTCGATACCAGTAGAATGTTGTTCTAGGTACCAGCATGCTGTTCTCACGAAGACGAGAGCCCAGCAGAGGTGCCGATTCCTTTGAGAGGTTGAGTTGGTATTATCAACAGGAGCTTCAACAGCAGTAGCCCAAGAGATCGTAGTAGTAGTAGTGGTAGTTATATTAGTAGCAGCAGGAGCAGCAGCAGCAGTAGTAGTAGTAGTTACTGTAGTAGTAGAAGTAGTAGTTGCAGTAGTAGTAGTAGTATTAGTAGTAGTAGTAGTAGTAAGACTGACTCCATTCCTATAGGTTATCACAATCATATTTAAAGTCATACAGAGTGCAGCAACGGCCAATTTTTTTTTGCCTTGTCAACTTTTGAGTTCACTTTATACCCGACTTTTCCCCCATCTTNCACCAAAAATACAAAAATGAGTTGAAAATGGTCGACCCTTGAAAAAATGTTTTTGAACGCAGGCAAGTGTAATAATAGTAGAAGTGACAATATTAGCAGCAAAAAAGGAAGAAGGAATTTTTATAATAGTAGCAGTAGTATTGTCAGTGGTATCAATGAAAATAGTATTCGTATTAGTAACAGTAATAGCAGTGTTTGCAATAGTAATAGCGGTTACAGTAGTAAATTTAGTATTAAAAGCATAGGAGGCATGAGAGACAACACTACTACCGTTTTCCATGGTATTAGCATCAGTAAGAGAATTAGAGTTGGTATTATCAACAGGAGCTTCAACAGCAGTAGCCCAAGAGATCGTAGTAGTAGTAGTGGTAGTTATATTAGCAGCAGCAGGAGCAGCAGCAGTAGTAGTAGTAGTAGTTACTGTAGTAGTAGAAGTAGTAGTTGCAGTAGTAGTAGTAGTAGTAGTAGTAGTAGTAGTAGTAAGACTGACTCCATTCCTATAGGTTATCACAATCATATTTAAAGTCATACAGAGTGCAGCAACGGCCAATTTTTTTTTGCCTTGTCAACTTTTGAGTTAACTTTATACCCGACTTTTCCACCATCTTTCAAACTTTATCACCAACTTCTTTGGTAAAATTGTTGCTGAACGAATGCAGAAGCAACACTTTAATCAGTTGTGACTTGCTTTTGTGACAGTGAATATGACGTATTTTAGCTTATGAGCGATATTAATTTGATGTTTTGACAATTTGGGAAAATGTAGTTGCCCAGCCTGGTCACTCATGCCACCGTGGAACATTGCTACTTCCACCAAGGAAAAACTGTGACAGTTTTCTGGAATTTAAAAAGTTCAACTTGAATCTTCTTGGTCAGAGTTTTTATGTCTATACTGATCACTTATGTCTTGAGCTTTTTTACCACTAGGAGTAATTTAAAAAGTATGTATTAGAAAAATTAGCCATTTGTACCCATTGCCCTCATAACGTGGAATAATAGACCAGGACCACAACCTAAGCTTTACATATCCATTTGCATACACCTCATTAAACACCTATTTTTTTGTACTCAAATATCAGATTAAATATATCCACAAGACTTCAAATGAAGTCTTGTGGATACAAGCTTAATATGGAGTCCATTCATTTACCTCACTTCTTGTAACATAATGTGTTTGCCATCAGTTTTAGTGTCAAGGAACCTCTTACATAGAACCAACTATAAGTGCACCCAGTTCAATGTTAGTGTAGATTATATTAGACACTTGCATTGCTATCAATTTATAGTATTTTACCCTTTGGATCAGCCAGGTATAAAGTAAGGAAGAACGAAAACAAAGTAGTTCATTCGCAAATGATACTCTTTACTGCTGTTTTTAGTTGTTATTTTTATATATATCCTTGGATAATAAATATTAGAGCCTAGTGTTTTATTCAATTACCAGGTTCAGTGAAGAAGATTGGTATGATGAAGATTGTGCATGAAAAAAGTAAAACGTCGAAGAAAATTTCAGACCCATCTATTACAGCTTTTCATCTTGCGTTTGCAGAAAGCATAAATTATAATAAAGATCTTCGACCTCATGTGCAAACACCACAAGTAAGAGGAACAGGCTAATAGAATAATTCCCTTGTATGGAGCTACTTCAACTACTATTACTACTATCACTGCTACTACCAATCCATTATCACTAGAACTGCTATTACTACTATCACTACTACTATCACTACTACTTTTACTGCTGCTACTACTACTACTACTACTACTACTACTACTACTACTACTACTACTACTACTACTACTATTACTACTACTACCACCATTTCTACTATTACTTCTGCTACTACTAATACTAGTACTACTTCTACTACTACTAATTCTACTATTTTTACTACAACAGGTATTACTCATACTGTTACTATTTATTTACCTCTATTACTTGCAATTTTTCCAGTGTTTTTTCTGCAGTTGCTATTGTTACTACTCCTGTTACCACTGTTTGTCGTGCTAATTCTACAATTGTTGTTGCTTTTTTACTTCACTACTACAAGAACTGCTACCAGCACCACCACCACAACGAAAATTGTTACTACCACCACCACCACCACTACTACTACTACTATTACTACTACTACTACTACTACTACTACTACTACTACCACTGCTACTATTGTTACTACTACAACAACCGCTTTCCCGTCTGTCTCTGTTAAAGCTGTGTTGGAACTACTACAATTTTTACTTTTTCTATTTTTGAAACTTATTCTTTGTACTGTAAATTCTTTAGTTACACTACAACTCTTTTAGAACACCTGTGTTTGATTACAACTTTTATGTGACCCCCGCTTTTCATTGATTATTTACATATTACCAATAGTGTTGTTTTCTTAAATACAACAAGTGAATGCATTTTTGCTGATAACTGGTAGTAGACCAGTGTATTATATATTCAACTTAAAATTTGGAATGCCTTAGGTCTCAAATCCCCCCCTCCCTGCTTTTTTTTGTTTGGTGACTCATTGCGAATATTTTGGGTGCTTCGATAACATTAAACATGAAAACGTCAAAATTGATAGACAGTAACTCTTTGTTAAAGTGTCTGATTTGTAGATTTTTCTCTTCATGCAA
Source organism: Morbakka virulenta (assembly GCA_003991215.1). Lineage (NCBI taxonomy): Eukaryota > Metazoa > Cnidaria > Cubozoa > Carybdeida > Carukiidae > Morbakka > Morbakka virulenta. The sequence continues at coordinate 184,388 of RDPX01000043.1, read as the reverse complement.
GGTCCTTTCACGCTTACTTGAAAGATGCGGAGCACATTCCGATTGTTATCACATCAAATTTGACGGTTATTTGACGGCATGGCATGATCACTTTAAAAAGAGCCAGTGGCGCAAATTGTTTAAAATTGACCTTACAACCATGCGATCATTGCATGGTTACATTTACAAATAGATAAATGATGATTTTTATTATCGTTTCATTTGTTGCACAGTAAATATAACATGTCATGGCACTACACATAGCCGACAATTTTCACTTAATAAAGAAATGCTGATTATTATTTTCTCCTTTAGATAATTTTGAATCCACTTAAGGTGCTAGAACTTTTTCAAGATATACCAGATGAGGTAAAAATACTTAGTCTTGCTATTTCAGTTTTATTTAAGCTGAATAGTGAGACCTCTTAACCGCAGTTGTCAATTTTACTGTTTATTTGTACTTATTTACTGGTTGAGTTTGCCTGTTAGTAGCTGCATCGGATGGGGGTAATATTTTTAGACACAGTGCTAATCATTTCAGGTGGTCATTTATCTTATTTTTTTAACAGTGTTCAAGTTACGTTAATCTATAGTTGGGCATAACGCAGTTAATACCGGGTCAATGTCGAAACCCTACATCTTATACATCGTGTATGGTAGGCTCCTGTTTACGCCCCCGTGTGTACATCATACATACATACACGTGAATGTAAATGTGTATATATATAAATATATATATATATATAGATATAAATATATATATATATATTTATATGCATGCATAATCTTCATACAGGAATTTCAATTCAGTTCTATAATAACAATAAAAATTCTTCTCAGAGAAACTTTTGTGACGACGATATCTGAAATAAGCTCCAAGTAGAATATACTTCGAGGTAAATGACCCCTAGGTTATTAAGAAAGAGCTTATTGGCCTTCTAGAGTTAAGCAGTTTTGGGCATATTCGGGTGTTTGTGAAAGTAATGAAAATTGTTCTGGAATTAAGATAGACATTATTCTACAAGAGGATGGGGTTTGTAGGTCACCCATGGCTTCATTCGCTTATTTGCAGGAGGTTTTGAGCCCCGTAACGGTTCCATGGAACTGTCAAAAATGTTTATTAGAAATGGAGACGACTGGCTTTTTAGGTTATTCTCAGGATAATTTAGACCCAATTTATGGTGGATATACTAGGATGATATTGTTGACGACTTATCAGAATATATGGGGTTTCTTAAGTCTTTACACCACGTTATTAAGTATGTGGTAATTTACTCCAAGGCCAGTTTAAATGTGCTAGACCACAATCTTTTTTTTTCATTGTTGTCTATTGCAAATCTACTGATAGACGCACCTGTTTTTGCTTTGATTTCCTTAATCAGTATCATTGCAAGGCTTCGATATTAGCATTTAACGTTACAAGAAACTTCATTGCATGCGATATACGAAATACATATTCGAGTGTTAAACTTGAAGCCCAAGAACTATTAGCTGGAAGTCATTAAGGATACGATCTAATAATGCCCTGGATAATGAAAGAAAAAGTAACTTGATACCCAAGAACAGACGGAAGAAACTGCTCGCTTTAGTTCTTGATTACAACGTTTACATATTTTGTTAATGTTTCGAAAACCCGTGTCTATATTTTTTCTTATTTGAAAATTCTTCGAGCCACAGTAAGAATTTATGCCGCATCATAGACCGGCACATTTGGACCCCACGCTTGATATATTTTCTATTTTTTTTTCGTAGTTGTTTTTCTTCTACTTCATTTTCTCCGTCTTCTTCTCCGTCCTCTGAAAAGATTGTTGGTGGTAATCAAACAATACTTTAACTTTGAAAAAAAGAAGCTTGGTTAGTAGGAAATTCGTGACGTGGGCCGTCAACAATTTCCATTGCAAGAAAACATATTTTTATTTAGCTTATGCGATTTGATATCAACTTTTGCAATGGGTAAAGAAAGTTTATAACTTACACTTATTATGGAAATTCCAAAATATTTAGGTTCTACTTTACAAGTCATACTGCATCTCAGGCAAAAGCATTGGTGAAGTGTCAGTTTTATGCGGTTACGCATGATAACCCCCTCCTCATCCTCGAGAAATCGTTTACTACTTTTAAGGCTGAAAACCACACAGAATATCTCTTGGATATTTAGTAACATGTCATTTCATTGAATTGCTTGCGAAGATGAGTGCTAAAAGCTTTTGTGTTTCTAGTTGCACTCTTTTGGTAGAACAGTAGTGGACATACTTACCATAGAATGTTTAGTTTTGGATGTATACTTTTCCTTGGTGCGTGGCTAGTAAAAGGAAGTACACTGCTTTTTTATGACTTTTGTGCTATTTCGTTACAGCTTAAATCTTGAAATAAAAAGAGTAAGTACTCTGAAGCCTTCTTTTAATCCAATAGGACTGCCCATTGCTTGGAATGCAGCCAGAGCAAGGTCGACCGGAATCATTAATTTTAACTAAGATAGTTGTTCCACCTGCATCCATTCGGCCATCAGTGATTTCCGATCTTCAAGCAGGAAGGTAGGTTTCGTTTCTTTTCTGTGAGAAGTGGCTGTTTATATTTATGACAAATACGACGCATGTAATGTTGAGTTTGTTTGAATTATAGTTTTCAGGAAGCCCATGGAAAACACTTGTTCCCAACAATTGTCACACATGACTTTTCCTATGCGTAATAGTGCTCAAAAGTTACCTTTTCGTACCGTATGGTCAACAATATGCTAACATTTCATTCGCAGAGACAAACTTAATTTGTAAAGTCGAGAGACCAACGATTCAGTAAATATTTTCCTGAATTTCACACATCATCAGACCAATTTGAAACATATAAAGAATACAACTACTCAGTTATATGACTACAATGAGAGAAAACATGACATAAGCGTATAATCATGAATGTTCCTAGGTCAGCAGTAGCTAACAACAACTAGATCTTGATTGTCAGCGTCCTGCTCCGGTACTCATCCTTGGTGTTAATCTCTTGCTTCAGATCTTTTATCCAAAGTGCTTCCAGCGTGAGAAGATGAGATTCCCCACCAGATGTTGATTTTAGGATTTCTATGACCTCATTTGATAATGTACTAGTACCACTTGCTAAGTGTCTCTTGACTGGACCTGTTATGGTACAATGTTCTTTGATGCGGGTTCGGAGATGCCGGCTAGTTTTGCCGACATAGCATGCATTGCAGCGTGGACATATGATTTTGTAAACCACCCTTACTTTGGTGTCATTGATCTTTATCTCTTCTTTTCACACACACATGATCAGTAGATATTATGAAAATGTAAACTATTAACGTTTACATTTAAAGTCAGTGTTAAAGACCACCTTTAAGTGGTGGCGATCAGTTAATAAAAACCACGTCTGAATCCGCTCAAGAGAATTTTTTTTAATACTAGCAGCACTACCCAGCATTGCTCTGGTAAAAAAGTGCAGTTTAGAGGCTAAAAAGGCCCTATTAAGATAATTGTAAGGTATTTTATATATATATATATATATATAAATAAAAATAAGAGTTGTCGTAGCCCAACTCTTATTTAGTGACCCTCGCTAAGCTACGGAACCGAATGAACTCCATCAGCGATTTACTTCATCATGATATCAATTAATCTGACTTCGTTAGGAGTAATGGAGTGAGAAAAAGGACAAATACTGCTCAACTCGATGCAGCTTCTTAATTCTGGGAGCATTGCTTGAATGTCAAACTTGATTTCTATCGTTTCTGCTCAGTTAGATATCTAAACATGGTCAGAAAATTTCTGGCAATCGCCAGCCTTGCCTTTACGAGTGCCTCCAAGGCTGCTACATCATTGATCTCCAAAGGTTTTTGGGAAGCGAGGAATACGACCATAAAATGATATTTAGCTGTTTCAGAATGGAAATGCGTGAAGAAATCTAAATATCAATGCTAGAAATAGCATTTTGTATTGTAAGCAGATCCTTAGTAAGTGGCCACAGCAAGTAAGTAAGCAGTAGGAGTCACCTGCCGTCCGCGGCCAGTAACTAATTAATTCGTTCCTGCATCCTGAAGGGTGTCAAAATGTTGGTCAGTGAGCCCCTTTTTGGTGGCCAGCTGATGAGAGTGTCGTCACATATTATCGAAATCCATCCATGTTATTATGAAAACTGTTAAACATTGGGTTCCGCCTGCCAAATACATAGGTATTTGCCACCCTTATGGAGCTAACAAGAACCCTATTAGCACAATTAAGATTCTGTTGTCTGAAAATACGCCCCTCTGTTTAAATGCCCTTTTGATGCAAACCACATTCATGAATTCCCGCTAATTTCATCGTCATGCAATAAAATGCAATACTTTAAATCAAAGTATTACATTTTAGCCCGGCAGTTAAACGTATTTATCACGTCTCGTTATCAGTAAGTTACACTGACAATAAGATGTTTTGATTTTATTTGAAAAAACATTTTTCTTGTGCGGTTATAAGCAATGAAACAAAGTTCCCATAAGGTTTTATCGTTCTCATTGCACTTCTGAACTGGCCACATTGTGTTCACAATAGCTATGCCAAAATTTGGAATCACATTTACTAAATCACCCTTTTAATAGAAGATTGAAAATATGTGACCATTACTGTGCTTGAGGAACTAGTTGACTATGGCTCAGATGTTTTGCTCGAAAAACAATTGACGACTGAAGACAGAACATTTTGCATTGCACTTTGGAACTCGGAGGTACACCGGAGAAACCGAAGGCTGACCACGGTAAAATGACTATGCAAATTTAGTCCTACAATACGATCGACTCCAAGCTTCTACAGAACATTTTACAATCATAAACCATTTTTTCATATATACATATTTTGTATAAGAATATAGTTCATGAAAATATTGAAGCGCATATGGGATAAAATTTAAAAAATTAAATAATTTAAAAATTTAGGATAAAACCCAGGATGAACCCTGCCAAATGTTTGTTAGATTTCAAAATGCTACTGAATTATTGTTTATGTGTTTCGGCCGTCAATAAATAAAGTAATATGCGGGTCGCTAATGTTAATTGACTTCTCTCTTTTGGTGGTATTTCGTATTACGGTTGTGTTTAGTGTGCGTTTTAGGTATAGAAGTTCTCCTTTTCCAAGATTTGAGCTGTTTTCAGTAATATGGGAAAGGGACTTTTTTTTACAATTAATGTCGGAATTTATCAATTTATCAAGACAAATCCAAGGACTTTTTGGAATCTTGAGATTTGAGAATTTTAGTTGTTTAATAAAAATGCGCCGTTTACGTACTGGCTTATACACTAGATAACATGATGTCATGATTCATTTAATCATTTTGAATTCTTTGAACTGTATTATTTTATCACTCAGGGTGGGAAGGATTAAACTACATGCAATTGTTTATAGCATATTTTTGTTTAACATTTCCCATAAATAAATTGTTGATTATTTTGGGGGTTTTTTATCTGTCTGATCAAGCATTTTGGTTTCATATGTTTTTGTATTTAATGCTTGTATTGTCATCGTACCCTCGTCGTACTAAAGTCACATTTTCTTGTCAATTTGTCACGAAACACAGCCCAATATTTTTTGTCTTGATGTCACACTATACTGTCATGTATTGGTGTTCGGGTGTGCTTGTCACCCTTTTGTATTGCAACACTAAAAGGAGTATCTAATGTTTCTTTCTTGATAGTATTTTAGTGACGAATATTTTACTCTTCCTTTGAGATGAACTTTAATTTTGCAAATTGTTACAGTAACGAAGACGACATTACAATGAAGCTTACAGAGATAATTTTTTTAAATGATGTCATTCAAAAACACAGAGCAATGGGAGCAAAGATAAACATGATTATGGTAAGTGATAATTCTTCTTCACTTACGTTGTGTGTTTGCGTCCAAGTATAACACAGCATTTGTTTGTTTTTTACTTTTTTGTCGTGCTTTTCTTTGTCCTATTTTATTAACTGCTTTTTTATCTAAGTGTATTTGCCTGTTATTTTTATAAAGGTCTTGAACAGGATGGTGGTAAATTCCACACTTATTTTCCTGAGAAACCGAATGATCAACATTTTGGTTATTATAAAAATGTACCCTTCTCTTGGTATTAGTAGAAGAAGTTAGGCTTCATTTTCGAATGAAGAGGTGGCTACTTACATTTGAATTGAGACTGCTATGATTAACTGTGACAGACGAGCTTTTTCTAGTCAGCCATAGCTCCTTTGTCTTTGTTAAAATTGACTTGATGTCGTTTAAGCAGTGTAAGGTTCTCAGAGAGAGAGAGAGAGACAGACAGACAGACAGACAGAGAGAGACACACACACAGAGAAAGAAAGTGCAAGATGTGTTGATGCTTTTTAGTTTGTGTGTCTTTGAGACTGAGTTTCCAACATATTCCTGACAATGGTGTACAATTTCTCCAAAACCTGTTGAATTATGGAGGTTCTATCAAACAAGTTGACTTTAATCACAAGTTACTGAATGAACAAATACGCATTACAGGTTTTGAGCTTCTTACAAGGTTGTATAGCTTGATTGTGCAAATTATAACTGAGTTGATCATAAAATATTGTGACAGAAATTAATTTATTTCATTTTTTTACTTCATAGAGTTGGTTTTTAATCACTGTGTTGACCAAATACATATAACAGGTTATTTTATCTTGTGAATTTATTGGATTCTCAATATTATCCATAGGTTTTGCCGCCGCTGTCGACTCCTTTTGTTTGCTTTTGTAATGTAATGATAAAAGTGTTTTTGCCGCAAGGATTGAAATATCTATGGAACAATATTATTTATTTGATGTCATATCTTTTTTTGATTTCTAGGAAGATTGGGACTTTCTACAATTGCAATGTGCTTTATTTTTCAACAGTGAATTATCCGGTATACCTTTGCATATGCAGGTAAAAAGTGGTTTAAAATTCTATTATTTTCCGCCTTATTGTAGGCCAACATGCTGTGTTTACTTTCTTTGTAATATTAAAGAAAATTGTATGATGATATGGATGATATGACGGCGGTGTAGTTGAAAGTAATACATAAATATCCCAATAGAGAATATTGTAAGACTGTTAGGAAAAACACTCCATTTTGATATCACATTCATTATTTATTATTATTATTATTTTCATTATAATTTATTATTATTGAGTGGCGGAGCAATACGAGCCCACAAAGGACTCGGTGGTAGAAACCCCAGCAAACCCATCCGACTCCCAGCCCAATAAGGGCAAGCTGAGTGCATGCATCACACCCAAGTGTGTGCGATCTTGATGTAAATTGAAACAGTACATGACCTTGCAAGTGAGGCTTGTCTAGATTTCCCAGTTTAGGTGACCCATTCTGCTTAAAACGATCTCCTTAGCGAGGCTTCACCCAAGACCCTCAGGACTAAGAAACAAGTGCGAACTCGGTATTCAGCCCTTCGGAACCTGAGATCCACGCTCACAACACCCCGATATGATGCTCCTCCACTACTCCCGTCCGTTAAATAGAAATGTGTGATGTGTCAGCCCATTCGGGATATGCACAACTGGTTAAGGTCAGGCAACTGACTGGCAAGTCTGCGGTTTAACCGGGAATCTTTAATCTAGCCCATTCATAATTACCAGGCCAAACTTGTTCGTGTACCCCACCAATCAATTAAGATCAGAGGTCATACGTCTTACGACACTATTCCACTGGCTGACAATAATAGTCAGTGCCTGATGTAATTATTAGGGTAATTTGACTACACAGGGCAGGGGGCTCAATGTCCCTTACCAACAGAGCTTGGCAGTACTAAGTTAAGCCGGCCAATTAAGACAAGTTCAACTTGCCCACTATTCCCGCCACGTTTAACCATCTCGACTAAGGCAGGGTCTCTGTTCCTTGAGGAATTTTCAGGCGACCTGCTGGTCTGGGCACTACCCATCTACCCATTTATTATTATTATTATTATTATTATTATTATTATTATTATTATTATTCAAATGTCTCACAGCATTGATGTTTTTGCCGGTTAATTGCTGGACATCAGGCCAAGTCCCTTGGCTTTGCGTATCCAGTACCTTTCTTTTTTGGTTTTGAGTTTTGGGAACAGTTGAACACATGGAATTTTTTATCTTGCATATCAAACAAGGAATTAGTCAATAATGTGATTTTATCACCGTAATCGATTTACGTAATGCCTTTGATAAGATACGACATTGCCTTATAAATTTAGTTATGAAATTCCACCGCCTTCCATTGGAAATAAAGAATTTCATCCTGAAGATGTATAATGGATTTTCGATCTCTGTGGCGACCAAGGATTTCATTACATAACCTACTGAAGTTAAGAGATGGATATTACAAAGAGGCAATTTGTCATAACTGGTCTTTAACATGTGCTTTAACACACTAATGAAATTCGTAGATGAAATGTNCTTTTGCAAATAACTTTAAATCATCCATGAAAAGGAGATGATTTACTTTCACTTGACCTTTCACTATTATTATTATTATTATTATTATTATTATTATTATTATTATTATTATTATTGTGGTTGTTGTTTATGTTAATATGAATTAATTTTTTCAGCTATTAAATAAATATAAATCCGGTTTAAACAAGAGACCTGTATATGAATAACTGACCGGTGTCTTGGAGTCTTGTTTGACATCCCTTGCATATAAAAAGGGACCAGCAACTGAACCCGATGATTTCTGCCCAATTACTCTGGAACCTGTTATGTTAAATCGTTGTCATTATGGTGTGTAACCGCGTTTACAAATTCTTAGCCTTCAAGAACTTCATCGACTAGAAACTCCAGAAGGGTTTCTGGTCAGGAGTTTTGGGAACAGTTGAACACATGGAATTTTTTATCTTGCATATCAAACAAGGAATTAGTCAATAATGTGATTTTATCACCGTAATCGATTTACGTAATGCCTTTGATAAGATACGACATTGCCTTATAAATTTAGTTATGAAATTCCACCGCCTTCCATTGGAAAATAAAAAATTTCATCCTGAAGATGTATAATGGATTTTCGATCTCTGTGGCGACCAAGGATTTCATTACATAACCTACTGAAGTTAAGAGATGGATATTACAAAGAGGCAATTTGTCATAACTGGTCTTTAACATGTGCTTTAACACACTAATGAAATTCGTAGATGAAATGTAGCGGTTACTTATTTGGTAGCATACCCTCTCTCCGTGATTGGTTTGAATTTGCTGTTGAATTTGTTTCAAAGTGGCGCGTGTGGGGTGATTTCCCAATATTAACGGACAAATGCCACTGCTTCTCCATAAAAAATTTGAATTCATCAAGAGTGCACCTTCGGTCCGGTCGACTCGGAAATAGAAAGACTCTACGGTGAACTTGAAGAACGATTTTTTTATCATGGAAAAAAGCTTCTGTTTTGACAAGAACAATATTCACCTGAAGAATGTTATAGTGAAGGTATTGAAGGAAATCATAAGTAAGTGGACACTCTTCCTCTACAGACAAGACGCAAAATTCGACCCATGGTCTTCAGATTTGAGAAAATGACAAATTTTAGACAGTGCAAGTGAATAATATGTTACAAGTAACTGCTATGATAAGGTGGTACTAATGTTCGTACCACTAATTAACACTTGTAAAGTCGGACAGGCTATTTTGGGTAGAACATTTGTCTTTAACCACCTCTTAAGGTTGCTTAAAACCCGTAAACTGCCGTAAACAGGGTGGAACTTTTATTGATATACTTCTGGCTGATATTGTGTTAATATATTTCCTCAGGGTTTTTTTCCGATTTTTATTCTTACTCTTCATTTCCAAACAAGTGTCAGCACGAAAGCACTTTTAGGAAGACGGAATGTTCGCTCTACATATAAGCGAATACAAGCAATCAGCATAAGAGCGATACACTGCACTCTTCGTTTTTGCAATTGCGTGGAAAGTAACAGAAAAATTGTGAGGCAGTATAATTCGGGGTTTATTTGAATCAAATAAGTTATTCTGAAATATAATGTTCAGAAATAAACTATTTCTCATTGTGGCATTGCCTTTAGGTACCGAATTTTCACGCAGGTGAGAGTCAAAACAAAGAAATTGAAGCAACTGTACTGGTTATTACCTTTAAACAGCCATGTCATCTCAGATACATAGAATTTTTGAAATGGAGTTTTGGTAATATTTTTACAATAAAAAGGTGATTAGAGAGTTCAATAATACATATACCCCGCCGCCACCAAATAAAGGTTCGAATTAACATGGAATATTTGTATTGCACGAAAAGTCTCCACGGTCTCGACCGCATTTTTACCATTCACAGTCAGGTTATTTTATTTCCCGACTTAAAATTTCCCATATAACTGTTGCCACTTTACTGCATAATAGCCACTCAATGTAATCACACTAGGTTTCATTAGGCTTTAGAAACATTAACATTACACAGGGCTTTCATATCGACTCGATAGACAGTTCCGGTTTTTTTTTCATTGCGAAAACCATACTCCAAACACGGGAGTGAATTTGGAAATGAAGAGCTTTTTTTTAATTGTTTAATTCCAACTTTGTTTTTCAGTTGTAAGTGGCAGACAGTTAGAGTTTGTACATATTTTGGAGATAACATTGAGGAAAAGGATAGGGGTGGGGTGGGGTGGGGTGGGGGGTGGGGGGTGAAGAGAGAGAGAGAAAAAACAAATAAATAAAATGATTTTTGAAAAAATAATAAAAGATTATAAAAGATAATAAAGGATGATAAAAGATGATAAAAGATAACAGAACATAATGAAAGATAATAAAAGCCGGGTAGTTTTCATGTACACATCTTTCATTGACTTAAGCCCACTTACTCCTTCTTTTCGGCAGAGATAGTCCTTTTTCAGTCGTCTGGCTTCCCAGCATATTGTTCACGCGTAGTTCTTTCTTTATCACTTGGCCTAGTTGGTTAATCTCACCACTGTTGAATTTGAAAATATTCATTGGGTAGGCTGCAGCAATTATCATTTTTGCATTTATTGCATATAAAAGATTTGCGTCGTTCTGCTCAGTGTTCACCAGCATTTAAAATTTTTTACTTACGTCCTCCTGGTTTCACTTGAAAATTATCTTTAACTTTATCCCCTCTGCTTGTTTAACTCTAAGATATCTGCAGTTTTCATTCTCATTCGGATTTCTTGTTTTCATTCCTTCTTCCAGTACCTGTAATCCCTCACCTTTCATCATTTTGTCATGTTCAAATGCAATCTCTGCGCATTTGGACACTCCATAGCAAGCTCCTGTGTCGTGACTAGGTTATACTATTATTTCATGGACATTCCTTGGCAGTTTATAACTTTCTTGGTTTAAAGTCATCCACAAACAAGCTATGTGTTCTGTGTACTGTTTATTTCCTGACTCTCCAATTCTGTAGCCTTTGCGCTGCTGAAATAGTTTACACACAGGTATTCCAGAAACGCAAACCCTCACTGGTGAGTAACTGTGACCCTGAAGGAATCCGAACGAAATTTCTATCCAACGGCTAGTCATCTTCTCCCCTTCATTCCATATTTCTAGTCATGTACACTATTTTTTTTACACACAAGTTGTTATGTAGGCACATATCATCAGGTCGTGATGAACTTTGTCATGCACGTTTTTATGGTCAAAGAAAGCAGCAGCAAGATTTCTGTGGTGTTGTGTCAGTTCTTCCATACCTCCAAGTTGGTCGACTGGCCCTAATACAAATTCGAATACTACCGACTGGCCTCTGTCCCAAATTTCATTCACCACAGTGTCTTGTCTTATGTACTTTCTTAAATAACAATGTGTAAGAGGTATTTAGCCAGGTGATTGGTCGATAGTTCATTTCTTCACCGAGGTTTTTGGTTTCAAGTATAAGGACTGTTCTCCCTTTTGGCCACCACATTGATATTAAGTTATTTTCCAATTTCCTCAAAACAAATGCGTTGACCAATCCCTTTTGAACAAGTACAAAATTTTCCATCAGTTATTTTATATTCCATCAATTCACGAAACTGTCCAATTCTTCTTTTTCCTTATTTCTTTCCGGAGATTCTCATCCTTAAAGTCTTCTACCACATTTACTCTCTTGCTGAATTCTCCTTTCACTTCGTCCATCCATGGCGTATTTGGCGTTCTCTCTTTTCTTTCCAAGATTTATCCTCAGAAGCACACAAATTTCTCCCTGTCAGACACTTACCACTCGGACATAATTTCCTTCTAGCTTCTTCGAGAAACTCTTCTGATCTCGATGATGCATACATTTATCATAAACTCGCGATCTCCTTTCGAAGTATTTCTTCATCTTGATCTTCGTGTATCGGAACATAAAGCCACTGCTCCCTTGCCATCCTCCCTGAACCCAAATTAACATCATTCAGCTTCAATTTCAGATCAGGTTTTAGATAATTTCCCTCGCCTTCCTTGAAGCCTTCCTTCTACCTTTTCTCCTGTGGAGTTCGCTCCTTATTCTCGCAATGCATTGTCTTAGCCGTTTCATTTCCAAATTGAGTTTTTGCTCTCTCCAGTTTCCTTTACTTTTTTTCTGTCTTGCCTTTCCCCCCTTTTTTTGAGCTACTCTTTGCATATAACTGATCACTTTTCCCATTACATACACGTAATCTGTTATCTCCGATATGGTGTCCACATTCCTGAGGTATATTGCAACAATTTATTGGCACTTGCTTTCAGCTGGTCTGTACCACTTTCCGGAAGTTTACCTCTTGGTTTTTGCTGAAGTAACATACCGTGATCGACTTCTCCGAGCTGTGCTAGGAAATGTTGCTTAAGCTCTAAATAATTTCCATCTAGTACTATTTCCGGTTCGTTTGCAATGGTCTTGGCCCTGGGAACTTATACTTTTTTATCTATATCTGTTTTGACTTGCTCTCGTTGTCGTACTAAGATCAGATTTGAATCTCTTTTTCTTTCCTGAAGCGAGCTAAATTATCCCTTAATTTTTGGCAGCTGGTATCTTCATATCCTGGAAATTCAACACCCCAACGTTTTTTCACACGTGTCTTGAAACCTCTACCTTTTAAGCGCTCTTCTTCGTCTATCGTCAAGGGTTTAACCGTCATCTCAGTCCACCATTCTAGTTGTTTACGTTTTTTGCTACTTGTGTTTTCTCTCCTGCTTACTGTTTTGACTATTGGTTGGATTATTCTTACCCAATCTTTTTTTCTTAATCCTTCTAGCATTATCAGTTATGTTTTGGGCTGCCCTCATACTTTCCGGATATTCTGCGCCCCATCAGGCTGTAATTATTTTCACGGCCCTTCTGCCTCGTTTTCTTTCCACGTCGTCTTTCCTCGTCGTCTTTTTTCATAGTCCTTCTCTTTTGCTCAATCATCAGCATCTATTAGTGCCACTCTATTATTAGCAACATCATTTAAGATTCTCGCTTGAAGTTTATTGTTATCCGTCTTATCTCATATAAAAGGTTAGTAAACGAAGCACGGATTTAATTCAGTCAATCTGGGGTTGCCCAACAGTCTGGATAAGGCATTTCTTTTGATAAGAACGCCACATCCTCCAGATTCCGCGATCGGTTACGTCATAACGCAGGGCCATCCACCCATATTGGCAAGGTACCTTAGAGTTTCGGTTATAATTGTTTGTATAACCCCCACAAGATTATCTGGTATTCAATGGTCACGCATACAATTTTTCGTGTGGTTTCCACTAGACGGACTGGCCTCCAAGGCTAAAGAGCCCCGTCTGCTCTGGTTCTGAAATCAGACATCTTCCTTCTCCTAAAAAAACTGGTAGCAACACTAACGAACTTGTTCTGGCCCACAACATTGGTTATTTGAAGACGCCAGATACTCGCCTTTCGTCCCCTCTCCTGGTAGCTCCAAACAGTTCCGTTACATGACTGCCAGAAGCTGAATTTAGACTGCCAGAGGCTGTATTTTCTGCATGTTGTTGGGTTATTTTATAGGTATCGGATGGTCATCTTCCTTAACCATCCCGGCATTAGCAGTCTTTTTAACGTTATTATTATTATTATTGAGTGGTGGAGCAATACGAGCCCATGGGGGACTCAGGGGTAGAAACCCCAGCAAACCCATCCGACTACCAGCCCGATAAGGGTAAACTGGGTGCATGCATCACACCCAAGTGTGTGCGATATTGATGTACATAAAAAAAACACAGCACATGACCTTGCAGTTGGGGCCTGTTTAGGTTTCCCAGTTTAGGTGACCCATTCTGCTTAAAACGGTCTCCGTAGCGAGGCTTCACCCAAGACTTTAGGACTAAGTAACAAAGTAAGAACTCGGTACTCACCCCTTCAGAACAAGAGATCCACGCTCACGACACCTAGATATGATGCTCCCCCACTACTCCCGCCCGTTAAACAGAAATGCATGATGTGTCAGCCCTTTCGGGACATGCACAACCGGTTAAGGTCAGGCAACTGACTGGCAAGTCTGCGGTTTGAGCGGGAATGTTTGATCTAGCCCATTCATAATTACCAGGCAAAACTAGTTCGTGTACCCCACCAATCAATTAAGATCAGAGGTCATACGTCTTACGACGCTACGCCACTTGCTGACAGCAATAGTCAGTGCCTGGTGTAATTATCAGGGCAATTTGACTACACAGGGCAGGGGGGTCAATGTCCCTTTCCAGCAGTACTAGGCAGTACTAAGTTTAGCCGGCCAATTAAGGCAAGTTCAACTTTTCCCACTGTTCCCGCCAGGTTTACCCAGCTCGACTAGGGCAGGGGCGCTGCTCCCTGAGGAATTGCCAGGCGACCTGCTGGTCTGGGCACTTTCCGTCTACCCTATTATTATTATTATTATTATTATTATTATTATTATTATAGTTATTTTTTAACCTTTTATTTTTATTATTATTATTATTATTATTATTATTATTATTATGTATGTTTGTGATTTGTTAATAATTATTATTGAATTGATACGATTGGTAGCTTTAACTTTATTTTTATTTATTTTCATTCTTTCAAACAGCCAAAGAAGCCAATACGAGGATTTGCACAAAGACTTAAGGGCAAGCAAGGGCGGTTTCGAGGAAATCTTTCCGGTAAAAGAGTGGATTTTTCTGGGAGGACAGTGATTTCCCCGGATCCTAATTTAAGGATTGATCAGGTAGTTACTTCATGTAGATTTAATTTTTAATGGCTGATATATGTACTTGAACTTCTTTGTAAAAGCGGTTTCATCGTAGAACTGATGGCATCATAAAAAATGTGTTTTCACAAAATGCATTTTATCGTAAGATGCATTTGTTTACTGAGAAAACTCGTTACGTCATAACGAAACACAAATTCGTCTTGGACCGCATTCAGTGGTACACTTTTTAGCTTGGTGTGGTACGGTCTTGCTTGTAACTACGTTCTACTCCCGCAGTTATATAATTTGTTAGTAAAGTAGACTCTCGATATAGCGAACCCCAAAGGGATATCGAAAATAGTTCGTTTTATCGAGACTTTGTTACATTGCAAATTTTTAAAGCTCTTAGCATAATGCATGTGTCAATATTTGAAAGATTTAATGCTATACTTTGTGTATTTTTACAAGGATACTACACCAGTATGGGACTAGCATGTTTAAGAGGAATGACTTCCTTATCAGCATGTAGCCATCAACAGTAAAGTGAACAGCTAGAGTTTAACACGTCACCATAAATTAGCCCAGCGGATCCGTATATAGCTTAGAAGGAGCATAAATGATGAAGCTGGTTCACGATAGACAGAGGACGTAAACCAGAATGATTTTTTTAATGACACCAGAAAATTATGACAGAGACTAGATTGCATATTTCTTTCTCAATTAAAAGATGTTTTGCAGACTTTATTTTTCCCAGGGGGAAAAATAGGCTAAAATATTTTCACAAGATAGCGTAGCCCCCTTTGGTCCTTTCAGCTTCGTGCGTGAAGACCATGCTTTCTGGATTGCCTAAATGCTTTTGTCTCAGGGTACATGCCTGCTTTTCTGATGGAGCTCACCATAGCTACTGATGAAATACGTTCAGATGCTGTGGTAAGTTTAATTAAATTATACAAGAAGTTGAATCTAGTTTCTTTGATCAATACATGGCATGTTACGTTTGATAACTGAGTGACCGTAAAACGCTTTCGAATATTGCCCTGATCCATGGACTACGTTTTTGACGTGGTATTGGGCAATAGAAAGATCGGTTCATTTGCTTTCACACTGTCAACAGTGGGATGGGCAGGACAAATGGCTGTGATAAGGGCAATCTTCTTGTCTTCAGCTGAAAACTCTGTTTACTTCACTTGCTCGTTCAGTGAAGAAAATTCCATCCACCCAAGTCTTTTGTTACTAATGATAACGACAGGACAGAATACTCGTACCTGTAAAAAACATGGTTTAATGGACTTACCAATAACAAAAAGGATACTTCATTTTGTGTTGCTCTGCTAGCAACCACCCCAGTAAACCTAATTTTACTATGTTTTTCACCTGCACATCCATCACCCTTAAAGTGCAAGCTTCTGTCTAAGAGGACGTGATAAAATGACTAATTGGATTAACATTAAATCTGTACTTTAACTTGTATTTCGATAAAATCGTTGGAGGATATGCCTCGTTACCCCTTGCGGTCATTTCAGGCGTACAGGCATTTTCTTCGCTAGAAACATATTTAAAAGTGATGTAATATAGTTGTTTTCGTTTTCATAGACTACTATCAGAGGCTCTAATTTATTTCAATTTTTAGGCTTTGGCAAGACTAAGAGCCTATTCTTCGATAACGTTACCGCTTGCAGGGATGTTATGTATTATTTAATTTAACAGCTTCGTCGAATTTGCCATTGTTACTCCTCTTTGGTTTTTGCCGCTTTGGGTTTACCTTCCCACACTCATTAGCTTGATTGATTTTGTTTTCCTTTGAAGTCCCTGTTAAAATCGTGTACTTTTTAGACGTATTCCACAGGAATGTTTTTCTTTGTTCATAAGCCTGCATCTAACTTCTTTAACGCTTTGTACTTGCATGTAATGAAAATGTTTACTCTTTTCATCGCGCTCCAGTTCCGGAAAATATACAACAATAATTTGTTTGAAAATTGATTTGAAATCGAATATGTAGTAAAACACGTAAGTGAACATTCGATTTTCATATTTTTTATGTGGAAAAGAAACAGAATATTTAGCATTGTATATAAAGTTTGCAGTGAAAATCCCCAGTCAGGAATAATCGCAAATTAGCATAGTAAACTCATTGAATTTAGATACATATGCAAAGACCATTGTGCCCACAGATGTATGAATCTCGGAAATCGGAGAAATTCCAACGTGCAAGTGGTTCTTAGAAATCCGGGTAACAAATACGCAATATGAACGAAAAACCCGGCCAAATAGTGGGACTTTAACCCCCCCCCAAAAAAACCCTAGAAATATTTGCGAAAACAATTTTTTTTTCTGCTAAAAACTGATTCTTTATGGAAGGACTCCAACATTACAAGGACCTCGATGCAATCTCGGCGATGGAAGAGGATTGCAAGTACCCAACAATTAAACTCTTTTATGGTCAAGAAAAGTACATCTAGGTATTTAAACACTTAAAAAAGAACTTTTGAAGCTCAATGAGAATTGTGGTTTCAAAAATTACATATATATATATAGTAAAACATAAAACGGTTGTTCAGCCCTGCAACTTGCTTTGAAATATTTCAGAGTTCATATGTTGTTCGCTGTGCGTTTCATTTTAGAATTTCTGTTTTTGTATGTGTGTGTGTGTGTGTGTGTGTGTGTGTGTGTGTTGGTGCGTGTAGCGTTGTGTGATCAATCGTTAAACGTGAAAAGGAAATTTTCATATATATACACATTTGGAAATTAAACTTTTTCTCATGTTTGAGCTCAGAGGAAGATACGAGTTAGTTGGAAACTTTTCATTTCCTTTTTTAATTCTGCAAGGTTGTTAAATACGATTTATCAGTTGTTTTAAATGTTAAACAATATTTTTGTTTTTGACACCTAAAAAAAGAAATTAATGCATGCCCAGAGATAGTTAGCAAATGTACTATTACAAACCAATTTACATGTTCATGATTTAATTTACGTATTAATTGAAAAAGTTTTTAAGGCTAAAACTGATTCTATCCTGATAGAAAATATATAATTTGGTACAATTTTATGAACTTTTTAACTTATATTCTAGAGTATTCTGGGTCATGTGTTGTATTTCGTAATACCCGTATCCCGACATTCAAGGCTTTGATAGGCACTTTAACGATAACAAGAAGTGCTGAATCCCCTTGTACAGTTTTGGGGGAGTTCTCTGTATTCTTCCCTTTCCGCACATAGAGCTCCCAGAGACATTAAGTCACAATTGCATGATATTAGATTGATTTATCTCAGCACTAATGAGTACAACTTTTTAACTGAGCTTAATCCAAGATACTACCCTTCTTATAGTTTTGGGGCTTACTTCCTAGAACCACTTATCCCAATTTTTATTTAGAATTACCTCATAGTTTTAGGTAATATGGCATCAGGTAGATGATAAGAAGAAAGATTTCATCATTTGCCAAGACTGCTCGCATGATTACATAGTTTGAATTATGTTGAAATAATATGACCTCGACACTCTGGGATTTTCCGTCATTACTACATTTCCTACTTTTAGATTATTCCCTGTCCTTGAGCAGAAGTTCAGCTAAACATTTATGACGGGTTACACCTAGTTCGCACAAGTTAATAAACACAGAAAAGTGAACAGGATATCATCATCAATTCGTTTTAGATCATCTTTCAAATTAAATTGGGTTATATCTCCCTAATGATTCTCTTCCATTTGGCCCTATCCATGGGCTCGCTTCAGATATTTTAAGCTCACTTATGTCCACCTTTATGCAGTCATTCCAGGTCTTTGGGTGTCTTCCATGGTGAACAGGGTAGGAATAAGAAATTTTTACTTCAGCCATGAAATAATGCGAACGAAATAAACTTTAATCTCGCTTACAGCAAAACCCATTTTTAATTTTCGCGTTTAAGAGCAAACGCACCTTGTCAAAATAAAGAGTACCGGTGCTCATTCACTGTTTAACTTCTTAGGTTTTCACAAAACTGGCGAAAACTCACCTCTAAAAGATTTTATAGAAATAACTTTCGGGGTTGAGACCAACTGCACCTTTTCGTTAAAATCAAGAGTACCAGTACTAATTAACTGCATAACATATTGGGTTTTTGGAAAACCAATGAGAACTAAATCATTTATAGGTTCTCAGAGGAATAATTTTTGCGGTTGAGAGCCAACTGCATCTTATTAGAATAAAGAATACGAATATTCAGTAACTGCTTAAGAGGTAAGGTTTTTTGAAAACTAGCGAAAATTAAAGAAATTGGAAAAGATGTTATAGAAATTATTTTCATGTTTGAGAGGCAACTGCGCTTTGTTATTAGAATTAAGAGTACCAATACCCTTTAACTGCTTCAAATGTTAAGTTTTCTGGAAAACTAGCGAGAGCTAAAAAATTTTGAAGATGGTGTAGGAATAATTTTCGCGATTGACAGCCAAATGCGCTTTATTGTTAGAATAAAGAGTACCGGTGTTCATTAACTGTTTAGTTTCTTGGGTTTTTATAAAACTAGAGAAAATAAAGAAGTTAAAAAAAGCTGTTTTGAGAATAATTTAAAACACATGCGAAACGAATTTCCGCGTAAGTTGGCTTTTTGGAAAACTAGAGAAAACTAAAGAAATTAAAAAAAGCTGTTTTGGGAATAATTTAAAACACAATCGAAACGAATTTCCTGGTAATACTATTGTTTCCCGAAACTGCGGTTCGCTGCCTGGTAAGTATCTTTTGCATAGTCATGGAGGATACCACTTGGAAAAAAGATATTTACAGAAACGAGAGGCTATTTGCCAGAGGTTAAAGCTCAAATGGAATTACCTATCAAGACTGTTATTGCGGTAGCCAAAAATCACCTTTTTGTATGTTGAGTTCTTGATTAGTATTAGCTATGAATGAAAACGATTGTGTTATTTATCGTTGTGTAGGTAAAGTTTCTGGCGTTTAGAGCTCAGAAATTGTTAGATCAACCAACGTTATTACGGTGGTTGCTGCCGAACTAATAATTTATGGTTGTAAGATATAATCCCTGACAGCAGGCTAAGATATTCATCATGCCCTCCAAAACTAGAATTTATTTGGGTTAGTTACTTTGAGATACAGCTATTAGCAATTCCCAAAACCAAACAATAAGTATCCTTGTTTCGATGTGCAGTTTTTTTACGCAAGTTATTGTATTTTTCTTTGTTCTTTATTTTAGGTTGCAGTTCCCATTCATGTTGCTAAGGTGCTAACTTTTCCTGAGAAAGTAAGTAGGGTTCTTTTGTATAGCCTTGTCAATCAAATTTATCCGTAACTTACTAACCACACTAATAATAATGCATTTTCTGCGAATAGACTTTAGTACTAAAGTCAGTGTTGGAGGAGCCATGGCCTAATGGTTCGTGCATTTGTACCGCAACCAAGAGGTTCCGGGTTCGATTCCCGGACCGGAGAAAAGAATTTGGAACTTTGCAAAAGAAAAAAGCCATTGGTTGGCGCCAGGAAGGGGACCCGTTTAATAAATTTTTCACTGCCAAAACAAAGTTCCTCTAGAGGCCCAGTTACGAGGGAAATGACGTTAAAACCGAGAGTAAAAAAATAAAAAAAATACTAAAGTCACTAATATGATCAGACGTTAATTATTTCAATGTGGATAGTCTATGTATTTAAGTATTGTGTACCCTATGGGATTTTCGACTCAAGCAAGTTTAATATATTTTTATTAAACTTTTATTTGGGAAATCTGTATTAATTACAGTTAAACGTACTCTCACCAATAGCGGTAATTTCTGAGAAAGAGAACCAACAGAATATCAAAAGAGAATTTTTATTTTACTTTAAGTAGGTGATATTCTATTGGTTCCTTCCCTCGCACTTCGGATCTTTTGAACTCTTTTCTGCCCCCTTGCTTTCTCGATGGCCTTTGGCCTTCCACCTATTACGTCACCTGTCAGTCACCATGTTTTTTTGTTGGTTTTTTATTTCTCTTTTCCTTTTCCTCTCAACTCCCGGCGAAGAGAAGTGGTTACTTGCAGCCGTCTCAAGAGTGAATAAGAAAAATAAGAAAAGTGATCATCCAACAAAATTCTTATTTATTCTTACTTTTTGTGGGAAGTAAAAATCAACCTCCAAAAGCTTTATTCCTCTTTCATGATTTTGGAAAAACTTAGATTACTTTTTAAATGAGGGCATCGTCATCCTCTACTTCTTCTTCTTCATCATCATCATCATCATCATCATCATCATCATCATCATCATCATCATCATCATATCATCATTATCTTCATCATCATCATCATCATCACCATCATCATTATCATTACCATAATCATCATCACTGTCATCATGATGATCATGATAAAAGTCGTCACCATCACCATCATCATCTTTGTCATTAATACTGTCTGTTAGAACTGCAGGAATGCTCTTGAATTATCTTCACCATCTCCCTATTCGTCTCTGTCATAAGCTGTNCAGAAAGCCTCAAGGAAAATTAATCCTCTACTTCTTCTTCTTCATCATCATCATCATCATCATCATCATCATCATCATCATCATCATCATCATCATATCATCATCTTCATCATCATCATCATCATCATCACCATCATCATTATCATTACCATAATCATCATCACTGTCATCATGATGATCATGATAAAAGTCGTCACCATCACCATCATCATCTTTGTCATTAATACTGTCTGTTAGAACTGCAGGAATGCTCTTGAATTATCTTCACCATCTCCCTATTCGTCTCTGTCATAAGCTGTCCCATCCGCCTCAGTTGCTAATAGTCTTGTAGCCTTTGATGTACTGTATCCACAATACCCTGTTACCTTCTGTTCTAAAATGTTGTTCGCTAGAATACGTTTGCCAATATGCCTTTTCGCTTGACCAAATCCTTCCCCTTTACTTCTTTAATTTGGATATCAGCACTATTTTATTTCCAATATTTTGTGTCACTTTGTTTTCACCCACCCATTAAATCGTATGTTGTGCGTGATGGTAGCAGTTATTGCTTAACCTGTTGTTTTAAATGCGTTGATCATCTTGCTCGCGCTTGAATCAAGTCTCACAACCAAGCAAGTTCTGGAAGTGATCATGACAAAGTCCGATCCGCTCAGTCAGCATTTTTCCAGTTGCCTTGTTACTTTTTCTTGTTTTCTATCCATTTAATCCATTTACACTATCATGCTATACCACGCTAGTTTTTTATGTTGTTAAACGTGCGCCCCTTCAATCTCTGCACTATTGCATTTGATGTATGTCTCCTCATTTGATTTGTACGCTGCTTTGAGGCCTTCGAGGACTTCTTTCAAAAGTACTTTGTTATTCCTTGTTGTCCTCTGGCTGTAAGTACCCTGTGTAATCTTCACAGTGGCTCTTTGTTGCGTTGCATTTATGTCGTCTTGATTGAATATCATCAACATTCACTACTTCAAAAAAGTTGCGTATTTCCACTAAGTACTTTTTAATTTTGGGGCTACTTTTCATTTTCATTTGTGACAGTGATTTGTAGCCCCCTTACAATATCTATGGCCTATTTTGATATTCATATCATCAACAAGAAATAAAACATTTTGTCATGGGGTTGATCCTATAACTTCAGATAGGGTCAAGTACTTCCTTGATACTGTCAACTGCTGTCTTTGTAGGGCTGTGGCAAGGCACACTTGTTGTTTCTTGATTTCCATTAAAGGTGATATGAAGTCTTCTTTGAGGGTTTTTTTCCACTTTAGCTAGAGATTTGAGTGACATCCGACTCAGTAGCGTGGTAACTTCAATAAACGCATTAATCACTTTAGTTTCAGCGAGGTGGTTACTATTACCCAATTTTTGCCAACTAAATTGAATCGAATTTCTGGGTCTGGGTGAGAAATGCAGTGTTCTTGTATACATAAGATGCTGATTTTTCAGCACAGGATATTAGTACGTTGAAATTTTTTTAATGTGTTAGTGACCTGACATTGAGTGATGCTATCTTGGTAGTAATTGTACATTTTAGTAACTAGTCTTAATCTCTCAGCCGTTTGTGTTTTTCTCTTTTTCTTCCGGTAATGTACTTTTTGACCCACGCAGCCTGTTTTCCCACTGAAGGACGCACCCCATGGTTATACGCACACGGACGATGTAGCATGAAGATTCGTTTTGGAAACTAGCCCAAGTGAACTTTCCGTCGCCGATACGTTAAAGGCCGCGATTCCTACTGTCGAGTGGATGGCTGTTGACCCTTCAAGGAGTTCATCTGCCCCTTAAACAGGTCGTGTTTTTTTGTCCTGGAGGGTGTCCACTACACTCTCTTCACTAAAGTGCTCAGGTTCATACTTTACTGGGGGAGCCCTCGCCGACCACTCGACCACATGGCAGACAGTATTGAGTTACAAGTTATCATTATGGAAAGCTAAATCCCGGCCTGACGCAGAAATTAGAAATTGCTATGTAATTGCGCTGAAAATGAGTTATTTAAATGAAGCATTTTATAAACTTAAAAAGGGTTTTCATGCGGTATCTTGATAGGTCCGTTTCCGGGCCACTTGGGTAACCGGTTAATATTTTTAACTCTTTGGTATTAGGTAACAAAGGCCAACATTGAACTGATGAGAAAACTTGTTCGAAATGGTGCAGATAATCATCCTGGAGCAAATTTTGTGGAACATAGACATGAAGGCATTAAAAAGTAAGCAATGCGTTACATGTTAACGAGTTTTACTAGGTAATAAATAACCAAAGCGTTCAGGTGTTCCTTACCAATCACCCCAATCTTACTAATGAAGTAGGATTGTAAAACGTAATCAGTGACGACATTATTACTAAGTCCACTCAGCCGTCATTTGAAATTTCGCATGTGCTGTAATAGACAACTGTTGTTTACAGAGCAGCAGAATTGTTTCAGGTATGTAGTTCCCATTTGTTTTAAAAGGGTGACGCTCGACACTTACGAACTTACGAACACTAGCCACGTTTATGAGGGACAGAGTGAAATATTCTGTTTGTATTCTGTATCAACATATTAAAAGACATGTTTGCAATGGTTAGGTGTTTTTTTATATCAATTGACAGCTTACTGTGTACTTTTGTAAGACATTCTTAACGTTTTAATAAAGTAACTGCTGTGTACTGTTAAAAGTGCAAAGTGCGTTGCTGATTTTATTTGCTTGCTGAAATATTGCCGAGAAACTAATGAGAGAGAGAGAGAGAGAGAGAGAGAGAGAGAGAGAGAGAGAGGGGGAGAGAGAGAGAGAGAGAGAGAGAGAGAGAGAGAGAGAGAGAGAGAGAGACAGAGAGAGAGAGAGAGAGACAGATATTATTACAAACAAAAGGAGAATCAAAATGTTTTGATGTACTTGTTGGATTTCAGTTTTAGGTTGATTATTATAAATTTTCACTCTGAGGTGTAAGAACTTTTCGAATCTGATGCTTTCAGTGCTGATAGATATGGACCACAGATATGAGTACTAACTGCAAACCGTTCAACAAAGATCGCTTGCAGAAATCCACCGAAGTAGTCAATGTTTGGAAATTAGGATTACCTCAGGGTGGTATGCGTACAGCAGAATAATGCTTGTGTTAAATGCCAACTTTATTTTGCATTAAGATATCCGATAACTCAGATATTCGGTAAGCAAGCATGCAGATCGATACGTAACAGTCACGACAAGCACAAGCAAGTACAGCCAGACGTGAAAACGACAGCATCATTCGACAGCAGCCTATCGATTCATCTAGGAACTCTGCTTCTTGAACAAATGGATTTTAGCAGTGAAATGATCCGTTCGCTAGTCACAACAGCAAATGGCTTTGTATACCGATTATATTAGTATTATTCCGATAGGAGTGCAAAAATAACTTTTGTCAACAAGTGATTAATACAAATTACCAAACTAAACGACAACCTGGGACTCTACTGCTTTTATGTAATAGATACTAACTTTCTTTTGCAAGGTTTTTGAAATATGGAAATAGGCAACAGGTTGCAAATGAACTGAAGGTAAGCAAAAAATGGTTTTTTCAACATTTAAATTTTTTAAGTCTTCGTTTCATTTTTTAAAACGTTTTAACAAATTGTTATCAGCTTTTTAGGTGATAGTTTAAAGAAGGGTTGTTGTTAAAGAAGAATGGCATCACTGGCTTTTGAGCCTTTCTGGAAGTTGGGATTAACTGAGTTTATTTAATCGAGATGTCGTGAAGGTACATATATAATTAAAGGAAACGGCAAGAACAGCTTTGAATTCAGAGTAAGATACGACCATGCCATAACACGAAGTAACGAAATCAAGAATTGCAATACTTACTATTTAAATACACACGGGGTCTGGTACTTTATGAGTATCCCCGGTATATATTACTATCTGCTAGGTGACGTGCAAGTTGTAAAAGCCTGATTATGAGAAATGTTTTCGGGAAATATGATAGATAATGATTATGTTTAAACAAAAAGGTAGAACGTATTGTGAAGGCAAGCCATGTGTAATGTGTAATAGGTCAAACAATCGAGTAACAACTGGAAAAAAGAAGAATGAAAGATTGAAAGAATGCAAGAATGAAGAATTATGAGAATGTTGATCGGAAGAAATACAAGGAAGGCCAGAAAGTTCTTTTCAATAATAGACCCTACGTACCACAAGGCAAATTATGAATGTTTGGATGGAAGATAAAACAGTGTGGAACAACCATGGGAAGACCTTAGGGAGAATAATCTCACTCAATGGGTAAAAGTCTGTAATGATATCATTTGAACATCTGAATCAGATACGTGCAACCAAGATATGTTTTAAAAGTTATGATGCACTAACGTGCGCTGATTGGCACAGTGTAACTGAAGTATTACAATATCTGGTACACGATTGGAAATTCATGTGTATGTCATATTAGTGTTGCCGTTTTAAAGTACAAGGAAGTAGTTAAATGGAAAGGTTTCTTTTCGACGAACGGGTTAATGAAATAGACAAGAGATTTGCAACAAGAGATCGTACAGTTTCTCTCATTGCAGTTCATTGTTCAGCGCACCCAAGGATTTAAAGCGTAAAGGCTTAGATGCTTACATTTTTCCCAACCAATACTGAAATAATCCCCAAGCCCATGGGTTTAAGTGTCATCAGGCCCCATACAACAAATTATCAGGAAAAATCATTCTCCTAATCATCAGAGGAATTGACGCCAGAAAAGGTATACTGAAAACATCAATTATGAATGCCTAGTAAGAAATGAAGTCACCTAGGTCAGAGCTTTCAGAAGCAACATTTTTGAAATGTTTAAAAAAATGATGTTATTTCAAAAAAGGGGCAAAAGAATCCCAAAAATACCCCCAAAAATTACCAAAAATATTATTACCAAAAAAAAAAGACCTCGTTGCTTAATCATATTGGGTCGGAGAAAGCAATAGAAGACCTTCGCGCAAGAACTCCAGAGGAGGTCTCCTCAGGGTAGAATGCAGGGCGTTTTTTGAACATTGATGAAGAGACTGCTGCTAGTGAAAACAAACCCACTAATATGGATAGCCTGGCAGATATAAGAAGATAAACATTTTTTGAGTGATAGGAAGATAAAAGAAAAGTTGAAGAAAAGCCATTGAAGTGCATACCCAATATAAAGGTAAATAAAACAAATAACATTCAGGAACAAACTTATCCTGTTTTGTATAAACAGCAGTAAAATGATAGAAATAGTGGAGAAGATAAATTAACACGGACGGAGAGAAATATGTAAACAGAAGAGGCAAAAGAATATATGGTTTTTTTCAAAAAGCTTTCAAAGACTGAAGGCATTGCCTACATTTGTATAGGATTTCCTTAAAAAATCAAAATTATGCATAATAACTTTTTCTCTCACTTTCAGACTCCTTCGCGGGTGTGATAACCTGTTTTACAACAAAATTTGGGAATGAGTCAGGCATAATTTAGGACTTTAAGGGAACCTCGTATTATCTAAC
Source organism: Morbakka virulenta (assembly GCA_003991215.1). Lineage (NCBI taxonomy): Eukaryota > Metazoa > Cnidaria > Cubozoa > Carybdeida > Carukiidae > Morbakka > Morbakka virulenta. The sequence goes on along the minus strand of RDPX01000043.1, from coordinate 157,491 downwards.
TTCTTGTAACTCATACATTTCCACGATTATCAGAGAGTTCGTGGTAAACAGAGTTGACCGTAGTTAAAAAAGAATGAAACGTCACAGCAGACAAATAGCGTTTGACATATGTTTTTAAAGTAATGGTCTTTCTTTTAATTTAATTCCTACTTGTGCACGATGTCTCCTCAGTTTGCTAATATTCTTCAGTAGCCAGTTTGAAATTATGTATAAATATAGCATTTTATCACCTGTACAAGTTGTTTGATATAGATGCTTATATACATATTAAAGCATATAATATAGTATTTTATAATTTCATCATGTCATGTCATATCATATATCATATATCATATCATATCATATCATATCATATCATATATCATATCATATCATACCATATCATCATATTTCTTTTGATTTGATTCCTACTTGTGCACGTTGTCTCCTCAGTTTGCTAATATTCTTCAGTAGCCAGTTTGAAATTATGTATAAATATAGCATTTTATCACCTGTACAAGTTGTTTGATATAGATGCTTATATACATATTAAAGCATATAATATAGTATTTTATAATTTCATCATGTCATGTCATATCAT
>RDPX01000043.1:136403-150473 GCA_003991215.1 Morbakka virulenta | reverse complement strand
CTCTCTCTCTCTCTCTCTCTCTCTCTCTCTCTCTCTCTCTCTCTCTCTCTCTCTCTCTCTCTCTCTCTCTCTCTCTCTCTCTCTCTCTCTCTCTCTCTCTCTTTCTCTCTTTCTCTCTTTCTCTCTCTCACTCTTTCCCAGAATTACCAATGTCTTAATTTGTCGTTCCATCCCGAAAGATAATGTGTTGCCAGTTATCAATTTTAAACAAATATCCTCTTCATTACAATTCCTCGTTTTACCTCGGTAAAGTTAACATTATTGTTTTTGGTATTTGAATTCTTTCATTGTATATATTCGTCATTTGTAGGTGCCTACCTTGTTACACAAAAGGACGTTTTTCTCAATCGAGCACAGTTTTGTCAGTTGGTATCAGTTATTCTTGCAGAAAAAGACACAACGTTGAAAGTCGATCTACCTCCACCGGCTATTGTAAAAGTAGGTATCGAAAGCTGGTTTACAATTTTCTTTAGGACTTATTTCAGGCCAGAGTTGACCCAGTACACTTTAATTTCCTTTCTTGAATTAAGGGCTCCAAATTAAAGATTCCCCGGATATTAAATGTGTTTCCCTTATTTTTCGGTGTAATAGCCTTACTTTAATTTTTGTTTGATAAAGATAAATACTATTTATAATTGCTCTGCCAACTAATGGGAGTTGTTGTAGGTGGTGACTTTAGTTGTGACTAGAGAATCAAAGGATGAGTTGAAAGAAAGACGTTTAGAATGGCATTAGTATCTTATTTTCAATAGTATTAATGTCATTTTACAGAAAACATAAGTGATGTCAAGAAAGAAGGGGCAAAGGAAATTCTCACAGTCATATATTTGAATGAAAAAAAACCTTTGAAAAGTTATAAAATATTTGGGTTAAATAATTGATGAAGATTAGTGACGTGAAAGTGACGTGGAAGGACGAATAAAAGCTAGTTTGAATAAATTATGTATTACTAAGACAATGAGTGACAATACTATGCCTAGAGAGTAAAGATCCATAAAACAGTTATTAGACCGGTATGGATCCATGAAGCGGTTAGCTGGGAAGTGAAAAAAATGACCACAACTTGAAAAGAACAGAAATAAAAATGACGGAGTTGATCTTGAGGGTTAATTTGATGGACAGAATCAAAAGTATTGAAAAGAAACGAAGAAACTGCAGTAAAACAAAGTATTGAACGAAAAATTGAAGCAAGGGAAGGGAGAGGAAGACCAAGGAATTGATGATGAGATGATATAAGACGATTCAATTTAGATTTAAAATTTTTTTAAGTTTAATTTTTAGATATTTTTCATCCGTTTTTTACATCATTCTTGTTGCCTTTATTTCATACATATTCATCATATCCAAATACTTTTAACTGTTCTTGATCTATGTATACCTAGCTTACCGTATTTTCTCTATTAAACGCCCTCTTTCTTTTAAACACCCCTCTCCAATAAACACCCCTTTCCAATAAACACCCCTCCCTAAAGAGGTTAAACGGGGCGTTTAATAGAAAAATAGACAGTTATGATGTTGGAGTCAAATAAAACATGAAGCATTTATTTTCTGCGGTTTTCTCTTCTATGATAATACATTAATTATACACCGGAAACATCCGATACAACTTTTTTCTGGTGCTTCAATTCTAAGCAAGATTTATATCTAGTTTTTCTTTTGCAAATTTCTTCATCTAGTACCATCGCTATTTTCTTGTTTTTGGTTAGAGTTGTTAATTTTGCAGGCACCGCTAAATCCGCTTCCCGTTTCCGTTTGCCCGTAACTTTGACTGTTATTTGGTTGCCGGGGTTTTCATTCAGAAAATGGTGCATCAGACTTGAAATTTCTATAGGAACGTGACCAACCAATTTTTCCTTTTCTTCGTCATTATTTTTATATATCTCAATGGCAAACTTATCATATTCTAGTGCTTCGGATCGATAATCCCGACGGGCTACTAGTGTTTCTTCAACACATGGCGTCCAAATACTTTTATAAACATGGTGACCCCTAATAGTACTTTGAAATACCATCCAGTGATACAGTTTAAAATTATGTTTCTCTACAGCTCTTGCCTTTCCTGTTTTGTAAGTCTTCCAAATTAGAGAAAGTGTGAAACCATTGCATTGCATCTAAAAGACACGACTTTTGAAATTTGAAAATTCGAATCATCTTTCCGATCAGCGAGTAAAACCAATGCATTGTACGAAAAAAAAACGTGACTTCTAAACAAATCTGATACATTACATGCTGCAGTTTTACAAAAGCAAGATGAACAATCAAGCGGAATTATCAACTCAAGCAATTTCTCACAAGGGCAAACGAAGAAAAAAATACAGCGTGGACTTAAAAGGAAAAGTCATAATGTACGCAAAGGAAAATTCTCTTCATTCTTCTGCGAAAAAGTTTAGTATTGACCCCAAAAGAGTTCGCGAATGGGTCAACGATGAAGAGATAGTAACCAATATGAAAGGAAAACGATTCAGACTTGAAGATGGGGTACGTAAGCTTTCAGACAATGAACTAGAAGAGGAATTTCTTAACTGGATTCACCAATGAAGAGAAAATATGCTTCGCGTTTCCAGAAAGCTCATAATGTTCAAGGCTAAAGCAATCTTTGATGAAAGATCTGGTGACAACGAAGCCTTAAAGGCGAGTTTTCTTGCTAGTAATGGTTGGTTGGTTAAGTTTTTGCGACGCAATAACATGTCTTTGCGAAGGAGGATCACTATTTCTCAAAAAGATCCGTCCCATTTTATTAGTAAGCTTGTTGGCTATGTTATTCATGTGCAAAGATTATCAATGAACACTAACTATGCGCCGAGTTGTATAATAGCAATGGATGAGACAGCTGTTTGAGCGGACATGATTGGTAACACAACCATCAACACAACTGGTGTAAAAGAAGTAGCACTCAAATCAACTGGTCACGAAAAAGCACATGTAAGTGTTTGCTTGACCGCAAAAGCTGATGGTACAAAAATGAAACCCTTTATAGTTTTCAAAGGTGCCAAGCGAGAGTCTGCAGCTCTCAGTGATCGATTTAAAAGTTGTTGTGCAGTGGCATCTTCGTTGAACGGTTGGGTGAATGAAAAACTCGTTCTTGTATACCTAAGAAAGACCATAGGAATGTTTACTTTTCAAAAGCGACTGTTATCCTGGGATACATTTGAAGCTCACATGACAGACGACGTCAAAAAGCTGTTGAAAGAAATGAAAACATCGACGCCCTTGTTCCTGGAGGAGCACAAAATACATTCAAGCCCCAGACGTTTGTTGGAACAAACCATTCAAGAACCACATAATGGAACCTTATGCTGAATTGCTAGCATCTGGTTTCCATGAGTATACTGAAGGCGGCAACATGAAAGCTGCGCCAAGAGAATTAGTTGGGCATAGGGTCGTTTGGATGAAAGGCTCATAACAAAGTCATTTAAAAGTTGTGGATTAAACTTGAAAAACGATGGTAGTGAGGACGATATGATTCATTGTTTTAAAAATGGACAACCTTGTGCCTCATGTTCAACAGTTCTTAAAGAGCAATTTCAGCGTTTAAAAGATAAAATACGGTATTTCTTCATCATATTTCTGTTTTATGCAAAATTTTTTGAAGATCTTCTTTCGTATTTTTAGGATAGATTCTTTCTTTTGTATTCAAAACCCAGTTTGAAAATGTAACCAGTAGTGAGAAAGTGGTTAATTATAGGCTTATCACGCAGGAATTTCTTGTTCAAAGCCCTACCCACGTTCTTAGTAGTATAAGTAATAGTGAACTGAGTTTATACTCGTTTTCAGAAATGATGTTTGGGGAAAAATAAGTTAATTTTAAGAAAAGAGTGAAATTTTAAAGACAAAATTCAAGAACCTATTTTTCACTCGAGTTGGTTCTGACCTTGCTAAGGGTAAATTATAACGTTAAACTGAAATTTGTAGATATTTCGTTTTCCACCTCAGCCTGTACTCTTGTAAGCAGTTTTCGCATCAATTGCAAACAAATAATGGCTCTAAGGTTTGGGGGTGTATTTCTCTGATTTCCCTCCTTAGCTATTAAAAGGATTTTGCCCTTTTTTTTACCGTTTTGATCGTTCGTCGGTTTTCGTGTCTCCGCTACAGCGTTTCTGCCCAGTAGCGGGCACATGATGTTGCCGATGGTGTGGGCTCCTCTACGTCAGCAAAGTCGCAATTTGGGGCGTCTGGACATTGCAGGAGGTGGTCCATAGTCTGTGTGGCATTACAGCTGCAGGTCTCAGACGTTTTGATATATTCCCTTTATATTAAAGTTCTTTCATATATTCAACATTTTATGTTTTAAAAGTAGAGGGAGCTTTAGCCAATAGCCTTGAACACTATTTCGTACAGGACATTCCTGGTGCACTGCTTCGACCAATTCCCATTTTTGATATATCTTGGAATCTTTATGCATAATGTTTGTTTATAGAGTTTTTTTTAGTTTTTTTTATTTCAACCGAACCCGAACATCCAATTAAAATGTTATAGGGGGCACTTTTACTGCTTATATCACTGGAGAAAGGAATTAACAGAACTACCTACTTTAATTAGCGTTTGCTATAATTTCTTCTCAGTGGTATTTTGTATTTAACTGCAAGAGCGTTTTTTTTCTTATTCTGAAAAATGGAAATTGTCCACTCTGGTCGCTTATATTTTTGTAGTACATATTTTTGCCGTTGCTCCTTGTTTCAGTACTATCACCGTGACATTTACGCTTATTTTCTTTGTGTTGTATTTTTCGTTAATCCTTTAGCGCTGCATTCTCTGTTCGCATTCCCTCAGTCTGGTTCCGTATTCGTCTGTTTCACTTAAGTTTTTCTTTCCATTCATACAATATTACACATTACAATATTACATTATCAATACTTAAACTTATAAGCACTGGTAAGGCTTCTTGTAGCGTTACAATATGCAAGAAAGATGACATGATTAGAGGTAAAGAAGTTTTTGTGCGCTATTTTCGGTCACGGAATCAGTAGGAAGATGTGCCTGTACGTACCAGGTTATTCTAAATAAGAGACGCAGAAAATAGTAACAATACGTTTTTAAAAGCTAAATCGCTCGTCTGGTCATTAATCTTTGTCTGATAAAGGTCGCGGATGGTTGGAATCAGAACTAAGATGGTAGGGTAATGACATGTAATCTTCTAAAGCTGCCGATTTAAATGGCTTGCGAAGATAAGCGAAGGTATTGTAACATATAGACGCCAGGAGCCAAGAGCTTTATAGCGTATTGTAGAATAATATAGTTTACTTGCATTTTCGTTCTGTTATTAATGAAAATGAAAAAGGTATAGTTAATGACATAGAGCTACTGCTTACTTTACGATTTTGGCTGCATAATAGGAAAATAGAAAAGCACTGAGAAAATGAAAAGTTGATGTTCCATAAAGCAATGAATGCTTTTAACATTTAACTATACGTCTAAGCCCCACTTAGTTTTTTCTTTACCAAACAAATTATACCGTTGTTTGAAGATATCTATTGTTAGCTTTGGGTTTATTATCAAAGGTACTCGTTTTCTAAGTACTTGTCTTATTTCATTTTCAGCCAATGAAATTATGGACCGGTAAACAAGTTTTCAGCATGTTGCTGAGCCCCAATAAATCATGCGGTGTTAAAATGAATCTACGAACCAAAGGAAAGTCTTATACAAAAGATGAAGAGCTGTGTATTAATGATTCCTGTAAGTTGCTTTCATCTGGACCTTAAACTGCCTTTACGGAACGTATTACTATTAGTACTCCAATGACATGGTTGTTTGGCTACCACCAACCTGTTATTTGAAATCACAATTGCCATGAGGTTGACATTGAAGTCATATGTTGATGTAACTTTTCTTTTTTTCACACCCCAGGGTCTTTGGGAGGGTTGCACTTTTATTTTAATATTTTTCAACTCGTGAATTATAAAACGTAATATACGATGATACCGGGATTTTGTTTTTAGCTATCTTTCGAACTACATCGGGCTACATTTCAAGACGTTCTTTTCCCTCAATTTTAGTACCGACAACAGAACAGTTTAAAAGTTCTTGTTAAGTGCAAGAATTCCCTACGATAGTTAAAGTCTTAATACTTTCTAAGGGCATTTTTTCTACCGCAGTCATTTATATCTGCATTCATTTGGTTATTTGGGGAGGATGACGAGGGTGTTGTTGTTAATTTTTTTAGTTTATTTGTTTGTTTTGAATCCGTTGAATATTTAACAGGTAGTTTTTATGAACTACTACTGATTTGATTTTTACTGGTAATAGAGTGGATATTTTCTTCCTATTTTCGTGCAGACGGCTGTGTTCACCATCTATGACAGATTTGTTTGCCCAATCAAAACTACGTTCAATTTTGAAGCTATGACCAGCCACTTTGTTTACTAGCATGTCGTCTTTTTTAGATTTTCTATGTTGATGCGAATTTTCAAGGTTCTTAGGCGTCTGCTGTTCACTTCGCTCTTTGTTTAAATATAATTAGCGTATTATTCTGATACCTGGTAGTTAATGTAACTTCACAGAATTTTGACTTTTCATTACAGTATGGTATTAAAGACACACGTGTTACTTACACTAAAATATTTACTTGCATATTTACCCACTCGTTGAGAATAGCGGTATATTGATTTGTGTAAACCTGCAATCATAAAAAGCTGGAATCTCAGTAATTTCAAGTGTACATTTCTTGAGCTTTTCAGTATGAAAGTTTCACAATTTTAGTGTTTTATCAATAATGTTTAATGTGAACTAAATATGTTGCCATTTCACCCCAATGGCCACTGAAGATTATAAAGGAGTTACCAAAAATTTTGAAACAATAGCTAACTGATTAAGTAACTTTAATAAAACAAGCATCATCAGTACCGTTATCTTCATCAGCAAGTGGCATTATCCATATTACTAATACACTAAATTTTGCTTTTTGCATGTCATTATTTTCGGAGAACCAACAAGCGTAACTTGCATATCACTTCCTGGCCGTAAGGCTTCTCCAGGTCATGCAAAATCTGGACTAAAATTTTCTACGTAACTTTAAAAGTGATGCAGTTTACACCGGTATTTGAACGTGTTGGTGATTCCGAGTTCTTGTCTAGGTTCTTTTTCCATCAATTCGATTTTTTTCTTTTCTTAACGAAAAAACGAGTAAGATTAAGCATGGTCAATACAGTATCTATTATTTTTCAACATGCCCGAACGTGCATGTTCGGGCATGCACGTACATGTAGAATTTCCCATAATTGGTCGAAGCATTTAGGAATTTCGTTCATTTCGTCTGTACCTCAACCCTAACCCTTATCCTCGAGTGGCCTTTAGCCATGATGTGTGGTGACTCGCTAGTACATAAAAAACAAAACAAAAAAGCCCCTCGATGTAAGAGCTTTATCATGTCATGAGTCGTAAGCTTTTTCTGAGCTACGTTTCGAGAGATACTTCTCCCATCGTCAGGCTGATGATAGGAGAAGTATCGTCAGCCTGACGATGGGAGAATTATCTCTCAAAACGCAGCTCAGAAAAAGCTTACGACTCATGGCATGATAAAGCTCTTACATCTATGGCTTCCTCTGAGTCCATAAAGTTCAGAATTTTCAAGATTATTTGGGAAACTTATGGAGAAGTTATTCTTCAGCGCTGCCAGCCTGACGATGGGAGAAGTATCTCTCGAAACGTAGCTCAGAAAAAGCTTACGACGCATGACATGATAAAGCTCTTACATCTATGGCTTACTCTGAGTCCATAAAGTTCAGAATTTTCAAAAAAAGCCCCTTTCAGTAGTCAATAACACTTTCGTTAATACTCAATAGCATACTATGAATATTCTTTATGCACCTTGGCAATGCCATGTGACCTCGCTAATTATGATGTTGAAGTGTGCGAATGCTTTCATACATAAACTATTGCGTACCATAGTGACTGAAGCGCATTTTTGTTCTACACCCTTTTCTTGTATATTTTATGAAATGCTTCAGAAAGGTAGCTTGGTAATTTTTGCTGCACTTAAATTTTGATTTGCTGAGGAGATTTGCAGCTATCCAATTTTAAAGTTAAAGTGTAGTTGTCACTTTAAGTGTTTGCATTTTTTGGAAAACTTACCATGATTTTGTTTAATGATACACAAATACTACATTTTTATACGTTTTATGATATTAATCTTTGTAGACATTGTAGTTTACAACAGTGAACATCTTGCCGGTGCTCTGGACAAAAGTGTCATTGGTTCAGGATCCAAAAGTAGCATTTTCTATGTCCTTCTTCGAGATTTTGGAGAGCAGGTACTCGGCATTGGCATTTTATTAGTTAATTTTAGCCATTTTGTTTCGTTTTTACAAATATATTTCTGCCCTTTAGTGTAGCGTCGTCATCAAAAGGATTTAACACTTAGAAGTTACAAAGTTATTTCTCATAGAGACAGATGAGAAATACTGGAGAATATCAGCTGCTATCTATTTATTTTTTGGTTTCACTGTATTTCATGTTTTTTTAACAGTGTTACTATTACTATTTTTATTGTTATTGTTATACTTCAGATCGCAACTGATGATGTTAGTAAGGTGCTTATTATTATTATTATATTAATATTATTATTATATTAATATTATTATTATATTAATATTATTATTATATTAATATTATTATTATATCATTATTATTATTATTATTACTATTTTTTCTTATATGACTTTGGGCGCTGTCTTATAAAAAGCAACCAGTATTTCCTCTACTTATATTTCTAGCACTTCCCTTGATATGATACAAGTCCCAAGCAATTACGGTTTTGTATGAAGCTAACCTTTACATTTATTTCCAGGTTTTTTTTCACATAAGACTTGAAAGCTTTCGATATACTGCCTTGTGCCCCAACAATTGTTTGAATAACTTTTACCCTTTTTTATTTTCCACATTCTCCCAATTTACCTTTTAGAGTTTTGGTAATTTTCAATTTTTCCTTTCTTTATCATACACTCTGCAGTCAGCCGGGGCCGCAACAATCAACAATAACACATGTTTTATCTGGTTTATTTACAACGATAATGGCTGGTCTGGAGCCATCATTGACATTATCACAGTGTGTTTTAAGTCCCAAAGAATGTTGACAGATTCCTTTTCAATCACTCCTTTTGAGTTATGCTGGGACCATTTTTCAGCTTTTTTAAATGTATATTTTCCACAAAGTTTCCAGTGTATTATTCGTGCAGCATTATCATGTCTCCTCTTATATTCCCGTTTAGCAAGTTTTTTAGACTCGCAAACAGTGTGATGGATGGCCTCACATTTTTCTTTACACATTATACACAATAGGTTGACTGAACTATTGTCATTCTTATGCTTTATGTAATTTGTTCTTAATGCTTGTTCTTGTGCAGCACACACTAATGCTTCAATTTCTACTTTCAGATCACTTTGAATTAACCTTTCCCAGTTTTTTTCCTTGTTCACTTATCTATCACAAACTGTCCACACATGCTTTTATACGTCCACATTCTTTTGGTTTCAAATTTATTTTTTTTTGGTACAGCTGCTTTTGTATCAGTTACCCCAGCTTAATTTTTCAGTAGATTTATTGACATACATTCCCAGGTTATTTTCTTCTGGTCGAATACAAAAATCTACCTTTATCTGCCCCCCTACCACCCTCTCGTCTACTCAAATACAATATGTCCAAATCACTCCTTGGATGCAGTGCCTTGTGCATTGACAAATTTTTCCTTGTTTTCGTATCCATATCCTTAAGTTATTTTTCTCTCAACCCAAGAATACCAGCTCCATATCTCAGTATTGCTACTGCCCAAGTATTAATTGTGGGTATCTTATTCCTCCCGTTTAATTTAGATTTCAAAATAAGACACGGTCTCCTATTATATTCTTTATACACTTTGTCTTTCATCTCCGTATGTGCTTGTTTATCACAGATATATTTTTATTCTCGATGTATTTCACGGCACAGTTGACTCACCTCGTTTCCTTGTCCACTCTTATTTTATCTATTGTCTTAAAGTCACAAGCAACCTTTCTGACGTAAAGAATGAATAAATGAGCACCGTGAATCACTAGTAAGATTTAACGAAGTCCAAAATTGTACAAGGTATCTGGAGCAGGACAGGAAACAATACAGTAATGATACGTGAACAAAACAATAACAAAGATCAATTTTAGAAATAGCTTCTCAACAAAATTTTATTTATTTATATTTATTTATTTACGAATATTTATACAGGATAAAAGCTTCAGTTATTTACATATTTACATAAATACTGTTATCAATGTTTGTCCTGTAGAATATAATAAAAGATATAATAAGAACTGATTAAAAGCTATATAAAATTAAAAGCCTTCAAATTTCAATCAAGATGAAGATAAAAAGGGTCTTCTATCTTCAAGCGGCATATTATTAAATAGCTTAGCTCCACCATAATAAAAACTAGATCTAGCAACTTCTAGTTTTATTGATGGGAGTTTTAATAAATTGGCATAATTTCGAGTCCTTTTAGAATGTTTCATAATTTTAAAGTAGTTGTCAAAATCTTCGTGTTGAAGGTTCTTTTTAATACACTTTCCGACCAGTGAACAGACTTGTGATTCTACAACTTGAATAATACTTTTCGTTGGCTTCCCAATGACCTTTGCAGCACGACGTTCTAGTGAGGTGAATTTTGATTTCTGAGTAGCTGTAAAACTGGTTTTGATGGTTGAACTGAAAGATCAACCATCAAAGAAAGATCAGAACCTGTTTTAAAATGCCGACACGAAAACAAATTCCTCCTCCGCAACTTCATACCTAATGACTATTCGCATGGGACCTCATTTTGTGACCAAACAGCAGAACACCTCTTTACCCAATTTGAAGGTAAATCATTCTTTAGTAATTTTAAACCGTATCCACATGGGACTTCCTTTTTTTCTTGCTTTTTCAGAATAGTAACGCATTGTAATACGTTACCATCTGTAATTTGAGGATGAGCCGCCTACTTTATTTGTTTATAAAAGCTTGTACAGTATTTGTAGCATTATTGCCTGATGATCGAAATATCGCGAAACTATTAGTTGCAATCACAGTTCTTATTTTTCATGATATATAATATATATATATATATATATATATATGATAAAATAACGCACCGACGACTGTTGAACTAGTGATCGATAAATAGAATGTTTTAATAAACATTTTTTGTATTATATTTTGCCTCTAGGTGGCAGCTGATGCAATGTGGAGGCTAGCAAGGCTCACACCTACCTTTTTAAGTAAGTTAATCATTTCGAGGTATAAAAGCTAACTAATTTTAGCTAGTTAATTTTGGTTGTATGAAAAAATTCACTTTTTAGCCCTTTTTAATAATCAGCAGTTGCAGTGATGTGCCCTTACAATTTATTAATGTAGTTACAACACATTCCATTACTGCTGCCCTTAATTTTTCCAGACTGAAAAACCTGAGTATTTCTGACAATGGACCTTGTAATAAATAAGCTCCGATGTGAAGCCAAGTAAGAATCACATTTGGTAATTTGGAGATGATGGAGACTGAAAGCCAAAACACAGACTTGGCCCCAGTTTGAGATTTTCAATGTCAAATTTCCCAGATTGGACATGCATTCCTTTTTGCTGTGGTTGAAGTCCTTTTCTAGTTTTACAGGTAATCAAAAAAGTTTTCGTTTTACAAGAAATCGAAAAAGTACCCTAGTGGGTACAAAAACTGGTGTTGTTTCTGTAGTTCATAAGGCTTGTACCATACAGTTTCTTAAAAACTTACAAGTTTTGTTTCCACTGTAAGAAAACGTTTACTAGTGATATATGTTGGACCATATAGTGGTGCCACTTAAAAACATAGTGGAATTTAATCTCTTTGTTTGTATGATAAAATTCTGCTGTTATGAAATTGTAGTATATTAACAATCCAAGATTAAATAAAAACTGTAATTGCTGGAGTAATAAGCAACAACTGCTACTTTAATTGGTATTATAAGAGTTTGGCACGTGGATAGTACGGAAAACGCACGTGGATCAACGCTGTAACGATAGCAGCTTTCAAAGAGGATTCCTCCAACCCATGTCTAGTGTAGGAGACATCAATGTTGAAGAGCACATTGCAGCTTACATCGGGCACGTGGATTGGACGTAAAAAGTACGTGGATCAACGTTGTAACGATAGCAGCTTTCAAAGAGGATTTCTCTATAGGACAGTCAAAAACCCAAGTCTAGTATAGAACACACCAGTGTTGAGGGGCACGTTGCAGCTTACATCGGGTACGTGGATGGTACGGAAAAAGTACGTGGATCAACGTTTTAGCGATAGCAGCTTTCAATTAGGACTCCTCCAAACCTTACCTTAACCTTAAGTGTCTCTGTGCCAGGAGGAACATAAAGCTCTGACATCAGCCCTCTACTTCAATCGGTCGGCAGCTGCACATCGAGCTGTGTTCCACGTGCTTTAGGCTGCTTTGTTCCGCTCTGTGTGGATCATTCTGCGCCACGTTGTGTTAGGCCTGCCTTGTTTCCTTCGCCCCTCAGGTGTCCACTCGAAGGCAATAGCACAGTCGTCTGACGGGCCCTTTCTGACCACATGCCCGTTCCAGCTCCATCTACGCCTTCTAATCTCCATACTGATCTTTGCCGCCGACTCCATCTGTAGCACGGTCTTGTTGGAGATGTGTTGTTGCCATTTGAATTTTTATTCTTCTCAAGCATGTGGCCTGAAAAGTATCCAGCTTCCCTTCTTCCCTCTGTCAATTTCCAGGTTTCACATACTTAAAGCAACACAGACAAGACGAGACTCCTGAACAATGAGGCTTTCGTCTTACGACTGAGGTTATTGGCTTTCCAAATGATGGAAAGTCTCTTCATCTGTGCACTGGCCTGTGCAACTCTCTTTCTGACATCTGCTGCTGTACCACCATCCTTGTTAACTGTTGCTCCCAGATATGTAAAACTCTACTTCATCCACTCTCTTACCCTCAGCTTGCTTTCACTTTTGCTGTTTATATTCATAACTTGTCATTTCCTTTCGTTCAGCTTGAGTCCAATTTTTGCTGCATTGTCTACCAGTTTGGTGGTTTTGTGCTGTAAATGTCGCATTGCTGATGATAGAAGGGCGATGGCATTTGCAAAGTCGAGGTCTTCTAGATTTGTCGTGAAGTTCCAGGGGAGTCCAGTTCTTTCACCTTCTAAAGTTCTTCGCATCACCCAGTCGATTACCAAGAGGAACAGAAATCCCAACATGCAACATCGCGGTTCCACTCCAGTCATCACTGTGAACCAATCAGTTGTTTCATTTTTATCTATGGCAGAACACTGGAGCTCTTTGTACAAAGGCTTGACCATCTCTATCAGCTTTTGGGGAATTCCATACTGTCTCATTATACTCCAGAGGCTGTCTCGGTGTATGAAGCCGAATGCCTTTTCAAAGTCCACAAGATTAATGTAAAGAGTGGCATTCCATTCAATCACTTGTTCCAGTATGTTCTTAAGGATGAAGATCTGGTCAACTGTTCCCCTACCATTTCTAGGACCTCCTTGCTCCTTCCTGAGGCTTGCGTCAACCTCTGCTTGTAGTCTACTGATAAGAATCTTGCTGAGCACCTTGCTTGCCACTGGCAACAGAGTAAACCCTCAACAGTTTCCGCATTCCTGTAAATTTCCTTGCTTGGGGATCTTGTATATGAGACCCTTGTTCCATTTTGTAGGGACTCTCCTGTTTTCCCAAACAATATCCAAAATATGTTTCATTTCCATGCTTGTCATCTCAACGTCTGCCTTAATTTCTGCAGTGATTTGGTCAGCACAAGGAGACTTGACATTTTTCAGAGCTATCACAGGAGTTATAATTTCTTCAATGTAAGTTTGTTCTACTGATATACTGAGCTCTTCTATTTGTTGGTCACCATCTTCTGGTAGTTCCTTCGGTGTCTCCCTGTTAAGAACTTCTTGGAAGTGCTCTTTTCACCTTGCCAGTCTTGCTTCCTTGCTCTTCAGCAGGTCTCCATTCATGCTCTTGACTGCCGGTACCTGCGTAGAATTCTGTCCAGTTAGTTGTTTCACTATGTTATGCAGCTCTTTCTGCCTCCCATATTTTGCCACATTCTGGGCTCTTTTAGCTTTCT
>RDPX01000043.1:103796-125581 GCA_003991215.1 Morbakka virulenta | reverse complement strand
CTCCCTCTCCCTTCCCCTCCCTCTCTCTCTCTCTCTCTCTCTCTCTCTCTCTCTCTCTCTCTCTCGCTCTCTCTCTCCCTCTCTCTCTCTCTCTCTTTCTCTCTCTCTCTCTCTCTCTGTTCCTCTGTCTCTGTCTCTCTGTCTCTCTCTGTGTGTCTCTCTGTCTTTCTATGGTTCTATGATAGGATTCTATGGTTCTCTATAGATTCCCATCTGTGTGTATGTATCTGTGTGTGTGTCTCTCTCCCTCTCTCTTTCTCCTTGTCTCTCTTTCTTCCTCCTCCCTCACTCTCTCCCTCTCACACTCACTCCTCAAAAAGATAAAAATAACCGACCAACAATCTTTTTTTTCAAAGACAGCCTTATTTTCAGAAAACCCAAAATATGACCCAACCCATCTTTAATCATTCTGATGCCACAAAAACCTGAATGTTAACTATTTTAGCTCTATGGATTATGCTTTTGTCAAAGAAACTGTCGGTACTTACTGTAAGAAGCATAATATGAATGTGGTCCAAAGTAACAGTATTCGTCATTTTGAGAAGTGCACAAAGGTGTTAATTACTTATTAACCGTCAGCAACTTTTCCTTCTGGCATATTTGCCTTTTGACACATCTAACATATTTCTCTTTACCTTTTGCAATGTCATTGATCGATTTTCTTCAAAGTATTCCTCTTACTTGACTTCGTTTCACTTTTCATTTCGTTATTGCTTTTGAAACGTGTTCCTTCGTACTCCTCACTTTCCTTTTCAAGATCCTATTTTTTACTGAGCTAATATATTTTAATCATTTTTAATATGTATCCATCTCTTTGTGCTCCATGTATAGTATTCGTAGCGTATTTTTTAGCGTCAACGTCTTAAATATATTGGCCCGTTTCAGATTACCATATTAATTCATCATGTTTCTGTGAAATACGTGAATGTGGACAAATGTATTCTCAGCGTATTTTTAGCGTCAGCTTCTTAAATAAATTGACCCGTTACAGATTGCTATATTAATTTATTATGTTTTTGTGAAATACGTGAATGTGAACAAATGTATTCTCAGCGTATTTTTTAGCGACAGATTCTTAAAGAAATTGACCCATGACAGATTGAAAATATTAATTCACCATGTTTCTGTAGCATACGTGAATGTGGACAATGTATTCTCAGCGTATTTTTTTAGCGTCAGCTTCTTAAATAAATTGACCCGTTACAGATTGCCATATTAATTTAGGTTTCTGTGGCATATGTGAATGTGGACAAATGTAGCATCTAATTAATTGATTGAGTTGTTATTTTGATTTTTTATCAATCATTTCACATGTTTGTGAAGGTTTTTATTTTGTTTACTCTTACCTCAAGTCGTTAGAGGATCTTTCAGCTCAATATGACTTAACTGTCAGAAGTTCCGCAGGCGATATTGTGCAATTCATTTATGGCGAAGATGGATTGGAACCTGCATGTATGGAAAGTAAGGATCGGCCAGTGGATCTTCATAGAATACTTCAACATTGTTCGGTAAGTGTCAAAGAACCTTTTAATTTCTTTATAGACTGGTTACCATTTTATTTTTGTTTTCAAAACTTAGTATATTCCAAAGTTGGGTTTTTCTTTTATATTTTCACAATTTTGTTAACTATAATGTATTTTTCTTTGTTATCCAAACCAAGTTTTTATGCTTATTTGTCTCGTGTTCCGTTGTAAAGTTCTAGGAACAAATATAGTCCAAGTTTTTATTGAGTGGTCTCCTTTGTCGAACATTTTGTCAAACATGTTATTAGAGATAATAACACGTGTGATAAAAATGCATGCCCATGTTCGCAGATCAAAATATGGCAATAACCTTCTTTAACCTTCACTGCGTAGGTTAATCAATTGAGCAAAATTACACTTATTCTATTCCATGGACTATAATGTAGATTTTTTGAAAGTTGTTTTTCTTTTACAAGTGACAATTCAATCGGGTACATGAAATACGTAGTCAGCTATTCCTTAAAGTTTTTTGTTTCAAAGCTGGAGCTCTTGAAGTACACAAGTGAAGTTAAAGAACAGGACAACCATACACAGATACTAAAGAAAGAACATTTTAAGAAAGCAATAAGTTCTTTTTCCACAAAAATGCAGTATAAAGAATTTTACCGCAACTGAGGAACTGAGAAAAGGTCAAATTAGTTACCAACCCTTTGCCATAACTGACGGATAGGATGCGATGAAGGAAACGTTTTTACATAACTAGAATTTTTGACTGTTCTTTTTTAATTCTACTGAGCAAGATGGGGCTTTTACATTCAAATTCAAGTATAATTTCTACCGAAACATTTGCACAGGATAGATTTTGTTGAGCAAATCCCAGACCCTTGTAAGAGAAATATTGTGGAAAGAAAGATGCTTTTAATATTAGAGAACCTAGAGTCTGGAGTTTTTTTGCTTGAATTCCTTGCAGAGTTTTTTTACCGCACTGTTTACCATAGCTTTTCCCAGCTGATAAAGCGCAATGGCAGTATCCATTACAGTTACTACGCGGTGTATGTGATACAGGAGATCTGTCTTAATGGACAGATACTAGTTTAGTGACGTACATTATTCTTGCCAAATTTAAAGAGTTTTGCCACATGGTTACTAAGATGTGACTCTTTTATGTGAATATGTAGGAATAGAGTTCTCAGTTGGCTTAATTTTACTCCTGTTATTCTTTTGTTTTTGGCCATTTATTTTTGCTATACTTTTTTCTTTATTACTCTGTATATAAATAGATAATTTTCATGAACAATTAATCAGTAAATTCTTTCATCTGTAAACACATACATTTTGACTTTAATATAGAGATACACCTCAGTTGAAAACACTGGATTGACCTTTGGCGTACGAGTGTAGGACAACTCGTGACAGGCAATTCGTTACCCAGCCTGTGCGTCACTGGGCCAAATCGTCACGGAAAAGGTAGTCACATGGTTAAGTCATTACAGACATTATTAGTTACGGATACATTTCGTGGCAAGTGATGTGCATTACATAACATTCTAATTACCTATCTATTTGCACAGAGTACACACATTGGCTATAAACAGTTTACTCGGAAGGTCGAAGTGTACTGCTTACATGTGTTGAACTCCCATAGTCATGAGGCCAAAAGTGCTGAGATATTTTAGTATGTCACTCTCCCATACATACACCTCTTTCTTGAATTATCTCGTCAAAGCGCATGCAGATTCTTTTTAAACGGTCATCGTGCTGTCTATACTTCCTCATTTTAGCTGATGGTGAACGTCCAAGCTCCGATGCCAGTCACTGCTGCTGTACATTACAATCCATTGTATTTTTGAGATCTTGACCGTAATGTAATAATCAAGTGACGAAATTGTTTGTAATGAGTTGACCGTCACGAACAACCCAGGCACGAATTGGCTGTCACGAGTTGTCCGTATCCCATGTATGTGTGTATTTAAATAAGTTCGTATTTTTATGTTCAGTACTTTAATACAACTTTCTTGAAGGAAGCAGGACGAGGAAATTGGCGTTTAAAGATACTATGTGGTTGAAATATATATTTAGCGTAGTGTTAAGTCACATTGATTCGGAAGAGTTTGCATTTCGCGTTATGCAAAGCCATTCTTTTTGTGTATTGCTATTAAGATCATAGAACAAAACCATCGACATGGAAAATTGTTCATGGCTCTCAATCGTATTTGTAGAACCTGGCTATTCTTGCCCCTGATTAATTATATGTTACGAAGGACGAGTATTTACGCCCTTACATTTAAGCTTTTTATGTTGTTTATTCTTTTCTTAGGAGATAACAATAATAATTCATTTTTCCCACTCCTTTTCCTGTTTTCATTCTTACTTCTTTGCTACATGGCCCCATTATATTTTTTATTCCGTTTTCTCCACCGTTTCCTAATTTTGAAAATGAATTGTAAGTAGGTGACAAGAGATAAAAGCAGTCGTCAATTTCATCATGGAAAACAGACACTACACGACTCTTACTCATTTTCCTAGTAATAGGTATATATTTACTTCATGTTTTTATTTGGTTCAACTACCAATACTGCACCTGTTTCTTTTCAAGTTAATTAGCTAGTTAGACAAGCTAAGTTAAAGATTTAGTTCGGTAGAGAGCCATTTGATAATTTATTGGCTTACGTTATTAGTATGCTAGTTTTCTTGCTGATTTTCTAGTTAGTTTGTTTCTTAGGTAGGTAGGTAGGTAGATAGATAGATAGGTAGATAGATAGATAGATAGATAGATAGATAGATAGATAGATAGATAGATAGATAGATAGATAGATAGATAGATAGATAGATAGATAGATAAATAGGCAGAGGGGGAGAGTGTTAGAGAGTGAGAGTGTTCAGATAGCTCAATAGCTGGTTTAGTATATGATTAATTAATGATTAATTAGTTAGTATGTTAGTTAATCTTATAAGTAGGTAAGTAAAAGAGGTAGATGATTATACAGGGCTCTAAGTGACTGAACTGGCTATTAAAAAAACGTTCCCAATTCAGTCACAGCAAAGCTTTGTGTACTTTTGAAAAACTTTTAACTTCTCTTTAAGTGTATATTCTAACAACGTTTTCGTTATCCACTGAAAAGTGTGCAAATCCATGCAAGGACGAAGAACCTTTAAGTAGTCTGAAAATTCTCAAGACTTCAAATGAACTACTCGAATCTTCAGAATACCAAGATTGTGGACCACTGTTAATAGAAGACCTAAGGTAACTTTCTCCTTAGAATTGAATAAGATATTTTTCAGTAACACTCAGTGTTTTGGTTTTAGGACAAATCTTATTAATTCTATTCTCTTATATGTCTTTGATGACTTACAGTGACTATGGTGATTTGTAGTAGACTGAATTGTTGGCTATCGTATTTCACACATTTAGATATCCTGAAAGTAGAAGGTTGGTTTTGTCAAATAAAAGTAATAGTTATTTCTTTATATACCATGAGAATTAAAAATTTAAAATATAAAGCATAGGAAAATATATTGAAAAAACGATATAAAAATTCAAGGGAGGAATGTAAAAAATAGAAAATTTGAAAAGTATTAGTTAAGCAACTTGAAAATTAAAATTGACAAATTCATCTCTGCTGGATTCGAGTTTTCTTTAACGGTTCCTCTAGCAACACACACACACACACACACACACACACACACACACACACACACACACACACACACACACTTTAATTGGTGTATTCCCTTGTAACAAATATGCTGCTGTAAACAAATACTTTACATACATACCAGTAACTGGTCATCTATATTTTGAGTATGAAATAAAAAGAAACACGCACACAAAGAAAGGTCAAAACAGCGTATTTCTCTTACCTTAAGTGAATTGTAATCACTTTTCAATAATATTTTTTCGGATCAGAGCTGTTGGCTAGATTTTGTTCCAATTCGATCTTATACTTCAGTATACCTGTACTTCCCAGACTCCCACTATGGTACATTGTATTTATTTGCAAGTGGTGGTAACAAACACCCACCCCTGAAAAATATTGACGTTTACACTCACAAACGTGCAATGTTGCTTCCCTGCCAACAAGGAATCAATGAAATGTTGTAGAGGTCACGTCGAAGTTTGTCAGACTTTGATTATCCAGTATTCTTTTTTTTTATTTAAGCATTGGGCCAGACTGTGGATTATGGCGCATCACAGGTCAATCAGTTATGTCTAATGGCCTAACCAGTAGTCTTTACACAGAACGTGGTTTTTGATTTAGCAGGGCGATTTTAGAATTACATAGACAGAATTGTTCTTCGAATTTTCTAACCCCATTTTTAAAGCTTTTATAACTATTTGAAATACACTCCCGTAATTGATTATAACTTTAACAATATTAGAATAATGTCTGTATTAATATTGAACGCTTTGAGCTTTATGAAGAATTCTAAGCCGGTATAGTCATTTTATATATGTGGCTTATGCTCGGGAGTTTAATTTTTTTCTTTGCAGCTACATAATATACGTTACTGACTTGTATTTTTATCTTCATTTTTTATTTGTGTGATTTTAAACATTTTATCAGAGCAAAAGGAGTAAACTATTTTATTCCTTTGTTAAATTCACTTAATTTTCAGTATTGATAAAATTATTTTTTCTCAAAAGGAAATTTTCAGCGAAACTTGCAGATGAAGTCAGCTTAACTAGGAGCAAGTTAGGAATACCTGAAGAATGGTAAGATCAGGTTTTTGTATCATATTTATTGTTTGTCCCGCCTGTATTACAGTCCGAGTGCTAATTTTTTGCAGGCGGTAATTGTTGTTTGGACTCGTTGGGTTTTATAAAACAAGAAGGAAAAATTACTTCATATGTTTTTTATTAGGATTATTTATTCAAGGTTGGATAAAGGCAGTTAGAATCTTCCCTAATGAACAGTTCTTTTAGGAAAAAGACTATAATTATGATTCTATATTACTATTTCTGGTTGTTGCACCCATTTAGTTTAGCACCATGAAGTATGTATGTGTCAAAGATGGCGAGTCGGAAAACTGTTGAGATATGGTCTTAAAGAGGGAGGCCGATTTAGCTTTGGAACTGTTTGCTACTCCCTTTTTATTTTAGTTTATTAAACCCGCAATGATTTTTGCAATGGTTTTTATTGCAGGAAAATAAACTGGCAATAATCTCAAGTGACATGGTTTTGTCTGAAATGTACCAATTGAACCGAGGGTGCGCAGGAGAAGTCTCGGTAAAACCCCAATATTGCTACTGCTTTTTGTGGACCTCGACCCCAGTTAGGCGAGTGATACTGTTTAATGTCTGGAACCTGATTGGGACCGAGCCCTTTCGAAACATACAATCTCGATCCAATATCACAGAATAGTCTATGTTTGCCTTGAAAAATTACTCTGGGACTTCACATTCGATGGTAGACTGTATACTGGCTTTTACAAAATCAGTGTCCAGTATGAAAGTTGAAAGACAACACACGTATTTGTTGGATAAGTGACTGGCTCGCTTGCATGTATTTTTATGATAAGCAAATTTTATTAAATATACCATTGCAGTCAACTTCCATTCTCAAGATTTTTTACTCTTATGCCTCTTAAGAACAGTTGATTACATCAGTTGTCTTTGAAAAGGTACTTTGTAGTATAGCGAAACCTTTATGTGTGAAGACATTGACTTTTGGTGACCATGGAGAGTCTAAAACGCATTAACGAAGTCCATTTTGTACAGAATGTAAAAATTGAAATCATAATTGTTTTCGCATTTTATGCTTTAATTTTCTTTCCCCTACGTAGCGAAGCGCAAAAAGCCAAGCAAAATGGTGAGCTGTAGTTTAACTTTTACAGTAAACTAAAATTGATTGATAAACCATCATGTTTGTTCATGTGCTCATCTTGACGTAGAAATTTAGCCTCGTATCAGCAGTCCAGACAAACATAACTTTTTAGTTGTTATTCGATCTTTTGTTATCGTATAGTTCTCGTTTTACAATCGTCGTCAGATTGCTCATTTTATATTTCGTTTTCGTAAGCCACTCGTGTTGTTACAGTGTTGCTAAGCTCGTTTGAATGCACAGGAACTCACGAGATGTACTTTGCATCAAACCACAGTTTATCATAAATTTAAGTAATATTGTTCATTCCCTGACTTATTTTAGTAACAACCTTTTTTCTTATTTCATTCATTATATACATAATTTATAGCATTTGTCAATATGATTAATGGGAGCGCAAATTTTAGTATCTTAAGAAAGTTTAAAGCGTGTTTGTAGAAAGTTTAAAGAATGTTTGTCGAAGGTTTAGAGATAATTTGTAGAAAGTGTTAAAATAATTTAGAGAAAGTTATACGAAATATGTACAGTCCTCACATAGGAAAAAAAAGAGTTTTGGTCTCTGTTAATTATCCTCGAACATAGCGCCCGCGGAATCATTGGAGATTTCTATAACATATCTCGATGACACTTTGGTATTTATTCTTTTAATAATATTTTTCTCAGTCGTCTTTCTTTCAAAAGTGTAGCGTTAGGTTAGCTCTCTGAATCTCTGTAGAACTTTGGTGCCAAAAATTCATTACAAACTGATAACTGGTGTATGTTTTGTGGGCAGGAGACAAATTTCGAGACGAATGTTGGCTTTTTTATACTTATTTACTTCTTAGTTTTTAGAGTTTTCTGTGCGGTAGGGACTAAAGAATGCATAACTGTTAATTTGCGCTTGCTTTAAAAAACGTATTACGAATGATGCCAAACTTAAGAGCTAAATTAAATGTTGCCCAGAATATGCAGGGAGCTGCCTGTTTTAATGCTGAGAAAAAAATATCACTTGTCGTGCATCTGATTTTCCCGCAAAGAAAAACTTTGTTACCATTGCCATACCACTTTTTTATTGTCTCCAAGAACCAACCTTTTAACCATGTTTTTCCCATTTATTATCATCTGCAGCGACACAGTCATTTCGTAGATATGTGTTCTCAGAGTGGATTTTCGAAGTAGTTTTTTCCAGTGCATTACTTTTTATTCGTGTGTTACGAACATCTTGTTATCTATATTGTGATATTTTGGCACATTTTAATCATTTAGCCTAGACAATTTTGATTGATTGATTGGTATCCCTTGTTCTTGTTGTAGTTTTGTACCAAGTCGGGCGAGTAACGAAAACGCAGTTAAAAGAAACCTTTCAAATGTGTTTAAGTAAATATAAACGCGCCAAAATTGAACCGGGTACTGCAGTTGGTGCTGTTTGTGCACAGAGCATTGGAGAACCAGGCACTCAAATGACCCTAAAAACATTTCACTTTGCTGGTGTCGCAACTATGAGTATCCATTTCTAGAAAGTTGGTAGAGCTAATATTAGGTTGTATCTAACCACATTTTTTCTTTAGGACCGATGTGATCGTTTAAAAACCTTAAACATATAAATGATTGAATGAATAACTGTCAAAAGAAAAAGATCAGCAATAACCAGACATCTTGCATTGCTCATGTACGTAATAGTATTGAATAGGTGTTTGGCGTAAATTTATTACAAATATATATATATATATATATATAGATATAGATACATAGATAGATAGATAGATAGATAGATAGATAGATAGATAGATAGATAGATAGATAGATAGATAGACAGACAGGCAGGCAGATAGATAAAATATGATGTGCATTTGAGCTTGATGCGATAATGCTCAAAAATTGCCGGGTGATATGGAAATACAGTCTAATACAAGGTAGATTGATGATTTTTCTTTTAGTTTGCAAGTGTTGTTTTCATTAACTCAAAGGTAGATATCACTCTCGGTGTCCCACGTATTAAAGAAATTATCAACGCGTCCAAAAAGATAAGCACGCCAATCATTACAGCACCGTTGCAAATTACGGATAGTATCGAATATGCACGTGCGGTAAAAGGACGAATTGAAAGGACTACTCTTGGAGAGGTAGGGATCGGGGTTTTTTTACTGTGTTTTTCATAGGCATGGGATATCTGGCCAAAGGCTGGTCATATTGGCATGGCGCGGCTTACTTAAGCAAGCTGCTATCTTCAATGGAACGTCTTTCCGACCGAATTTGTGAAGGAAATTTTTAATCTTATTGAAGAACTAATTTTCAGTGTACGATACGTGATTGTATTGATATTATTAAAGTTTTGGTTTGACAGAATGACCCACTTGCTTGTATTTCTATGACAAGTTTTTTATCTGGCATATCAAAGATTTAAAATACCTCGGCTTTCGTTTTTATTAGTTATAATTTTTTTAATGTACTTTCGCAGCCTCCACCCTACGTTTTTTTACCTTTGTGTCTCATGAAAGCCAAGTCGACACCGAATTAGTCTACGCACCCCGATGCTGGGTTTTTGTGGAAAGAAAGGATTCAGGAATGTGAATTTATTACGCGCACACTGTTTTGAAAGCATTTTTTAAAAGTAATGGCTTGAATTCTGCTTTTACTTTTTTTAGATTTGTGAATACATTGAGGAGGTGTTTCTCCCAGACACTTGCTACCTTTTGATCAAACTTGACTTAAACAGAATTCGGCTCCTTCAGGTAACATTAGTTATTATCACAAAAATACTGTCGCTTAACTTTTTCCCAGTGTTAGAAGAATGGTTTCAACATGTAGTGTTTATTTCCGAGGCTACATGCTTGATATAAAGCGTTAAACTTTTTTCCCTCCACCTGCATCCACGCCCTATTCTGAACTAAGTACGAAACCCAATCCCTTCTAACTACCTTATCAATTTGATCGATTAATGGCTGGCTTGCTGGCTGACTGGCTTGATGGATGGATGGATGGATGGATGGATGGATGGATGGATGGATGGATGGATGGATGGATGGATGGATGGATATGGGTGGATGGGTGGGTGAGTTTGACAATTGAGATGCGAATATGTGTGTTTTTTTACTATATCACCTGGCTAACAATGAAAGTCTTTCCCGTTGCAAATCACAGTAGAGAGCAGATTAGAACTCTTTCCTTTTATCCCCATTATCCAATCCATGCAATCCGTTTTCATATGTTTACTGTTATTTTACCTTGCTCTATTTATTATCTTATTTGGCTTGTAGCTTGCAATGTTTTTGCATTTTATTAGGGATTTTCTATGTCTGATTTTGTTTCATTTCAGCTTGAGATTGATAGTAACACAATTAGATATTCACTCATAACAGCGCCAAAGTTAAAGATTAAACCTCAGGTATGAAAATATTTAGGTCATGTAAATGCTTTTGAAAATAATGTTTTGAGGATACTATGGAAATATTTGGCAGCTCCTGGCTGGGTAGCCACTAGACACTGGCTGACTAACCTGAATAGCTGACTGATTTGTTAAATGCCTGACTGAGGGTCTTATATGATTGAGTTGATATGAGACCAACTGAGTCCATGGGTGAAAGTCAGTGACTAAGTAAGTGAATAAGCAAGCTAGTGTGTGTGTTTGTGTGTGAGTGAGAGTGTTCAGATAGCTCAATAGCTGGTTTAGTATATGGTTACTTAATGATTAATGGTTAGTGTGTTAGTTAATCTTATAAGTAGGTAAGGGGATAGGGAGAGAGAGAGAGAGAGAGAGAGAGAGAGAGAGAGAGAGAGAGAGAGTGAGTGTGTGTGTGTGTGTGTGAGTTTATGAGTATGCCATACGTATAATGGTTACTGAATGCAAGATTGACAACCTCATGCACGGAATGAGCAGCAGAGCAACTGGTTCATGTAGAAGTGAGCGAGTGAGGTAAAGATTTAATGTTTTGGCTAGTTATTACAGAAGTTTATTTGATGTAAGGAAACGAATAAATAAGTGGGGGTGGAACCAAAAGAGTAGCCAAAAATGAGATTTTTAGGTAAAGTTTATTGTTTGAGGGGATTGAATAATAAGCATAATATATTTGAAGTTGCAGTATTTAGTATTGTGGGTGAGCTTGTGACTTCTTTCAGCTGTCCGTGCTGATACTTTGTCTTGCTCTCTTTCAGCGCATTGCAATTCACAGCAAAGATGTAATCACGATAGAGCCTAAAGAAACTGCCAAAAGCTCCATGTATTACGTCATGCAATCAATGAAAGCTCAGCTGCCGTCGGTTCTTGTAAAAGTAAGTAGTACTAGCGAAACACCCAGGGATAAATGAATACAATACTGTAAAAGTCAATAAATGTGGCCTGGGATTAGAGCCCCGCGGAATGACATAATGTGACAAATTTTGTTTATAGTTCGGGTATATTACAGCTTAGTTTTGGTACAAGCCTAAAATATATATACACTCGCCATGTATGCTGCTTTCTGTAGGGTATAAGCTTTCATAAACCTCTGTAACAAAAGTGTTTTGGGATGAGCATACCTCTTACTTTATTTTGTTAAACCCGTTTTTGTAAGAATTTTATAATACTGACTGGTGTGTATATCTTTTCCCCTCCCTTTTTTGACATACGACTTCCCAAACATATATGCCAAGCTAGTAAAATTAATATTTTTGGACAATTAAAGCTGTTTTTATGAATATGGAAGGGTATTGCTTCCATATTTATTAAAAACCATTACTTCCATTCCATTCCATTACATTACAATTACTTCCGTTTTGACATTATTATTTTCCCTAACCCTTACCATTCTTCTTTCGTCTTCGTCTTCTTCACCCCTTCTCCTTTATCATCTTCTTGTTCCGCTTCTTTTACTACTACTGCTTCTACCACTTCTACTACTACTGTTGCTGCTTCTACTTCCACTGTTGTTGCTGCTGCTGCTGCTGCTACTACTACTACTACTACTACTACTACTACTACTACTACTACTACTGCTGCTGCCACCACTACTGTCATCTTTTAAGGAAAAAAAGCCACAATGATAATACCTGTATATGGGAAGAAGCTATCTTTAGACTATTGGTATTTTGACATTACATTCTATTCCTAGCATATTTTACTGTATCTGTTCTAGGGCTACCCAAGTATCAGTAGAGCAATAATACATGTAGACGAAGGCAAATCGAAAGGAGGGAAGGAAACCTATAAGTTGCTGGTGGAAGGAGACGACTTAAGAGCAGTTATGGCAACCAGAGGTAACTTTTAAAGTTTTTTTTTAGTTGTGTCTGGCCAAGGGTTGGTATTTTTTTGATTTTCTTCAAATGTGAGTGTTTTTTATTAATTGATGACTTGATAACGTTTAACGCAGTTGATTTTGAAGACCAAGCAACCCGACACAAACAATACGGTAAAAAGCAAGCGAAGTGTTTTTTGCCATGTTTACTCCAATTGGCATCGCGACTTTTTACCCATTTTTGTGCGATGCTTATTTGGAAGCATTGCAATTAACAGAATGTAAGATATGAATAATTGAAAACGTAAAAGAACTCTCCAGATAAAGTGACTTAATGATATCACCATATGGCCTATGGTGTACGCTGATACCATCTGCCTTATGCTGAGGCATGCAACGTAAGCATCATATTAGTAAAATTGGAATTGTTGCGTAACATCATGGTTTATTCAAACAAAGAATCTTGTTGTAATTTGTACACTCTTTAATTGTGAATATGACGCTTAGTGATGACTGGGACTAGTATTAATATTTCTTGCTCATTCGTTGCTCGCATTTCCTTTACGCTGTTAATCATCTGCTCGGTTATCTAACAAGACCTGATAAAAGATTTTCAGCTGCAAAATAACAGTGAATTTGTTTACCGTTACGTGTTTATTACAGACAATACTTTTACATTTCATTTTTTTCTTTTTGTCCTTTCTCTTTTGTTTGTGAATTGTGAAATAGGACATCTATGCACAGTTTTTTTACGCGATCAGACCTGGACAGGAAATTCAATCATGTAACGGTCCGTTTGTTTTTCAGTGAAAAATGGTCTTTTGCTGCGAAGTAACAGCACACCGGGGTTAAAAAGAATTGAACAGAGCGCGCGTGTATTATTGAGAACGTCTAATATGCTATATTGTGATGTATGGATGTATTATATACTCGTAATCAACGTTGCCAGGAATACCAGGGTTGTAAAAATGGCCTAGCATCTTCATTTTGTATAAGGAAATCGTAACTTTGGGTGATCTAATTTTTCTAGAAAGTTTAAACGTCCCCAGGTTTTGTAGCGGCTGTAAATATTATAATTGGGAAATTTTGAGTTGCACCAGCAACAGTCAATCGAATTTTCTGAAATAGCATAAAGGTTTTAATTTTACTTTTTGGTATCTGATCCACAAGACCAAACCACTAGTATTGGTTTTTTATGGTATGTGGGTTGTATTCATTTTTCTTTCCACCCTTAGGTGTCGAAGGTGCTAAATGCACTTCAAATAACACAGCAGAAGTAGAAAAATGTGTCGGCATTGAAGCTGCAAGGTAGGAAACGAATTCTGAGATACAGGATTATTTCATTTCTACCTCATTCGTAATTCCAAGTCTTTAAAATGACATTTTTGTCTTTAGTTCGGTTCCCTTCACTTGCATTAATGAATATAAAACAGCAGAAGCATGCGAAGATTTCTTTTCTTTTGTCTTACAAGTCAGGAGATTTTAACTTTGTATATTGTGGTGTGAAGAGCAGTTGCAGTGAGAACTTCGTTCGAAATTCATTTGTAATCTCAGGCGCCTAGCATTACCAATGAATAGGCAATTTACTTGCCACTCAAAATGTGGTCCTATATCCACCGACGTGTAACTGAGATCAGAGTTGGAAATTGGAATTTTGTCCAAAACCTGTTTTTGCGCTTTGTTTTTTCATTGACCTCTTTCTCTGGGTTGGCGGAAGTGCACTTGGCGAAAACTTAAATATATAACCTCCACGTTTGAGGAAACAAATCAAGCTGCTATTTCTGTGTGTTATAATGTGGTTGTTGCTGTTGACGGAGAAGCAGAAAATATTCTGGCACAAATTTGGATGGAATCAGCCTATCAATTCTCTCCAGAAATGACATGAATATAGTTATACGCATGCTCTAGGCAGCGTAGGAAGGGCACAATTGATTTTGCCCTACCTTCGCTAATAGTACTTAAATGGCCCAAGTTGTTCAAGACATTTCTATGACTGAAGCCACTAAAAAACCTGATATGTTCCATTCTCCTGACGTATCAGGTAGGAATGAAAATCCTGTGGAAATTGTTGGTATTTGGTTTTCCGTTATTTCTCAGCTAATATGAGCTATAATATATCTTTTAACATTTTAATGACAATAACCAAATAGTATGTAAAATACTTTATATGGAAAACGTTTGATGGGCTGCTGCTCACGATGGGGTGAGATGCAGTGGCATCTCACCCCATTGTGAGCAGGTGAGATGCCACTGCATCAAATACACTGCTTTGAGCATATTTGCTTATGGTAAATAAATAATGGAGAAAAACCATGACCCTGTTCGATAGGTAATCTACAGTTTTCATTACTAATTTTTTACAATATGCCCATTCTGCAATTTAACCATGGCATTTGCCAGATAACTACGCAATTTTCCATTTATGAATAAGAGCTTGATTTGAGAACCTCTCCACTTAATTCAAGAAATTTTCACATAAAGATTGCCGGTGTGGCACACTAGTGTTCGCAATTGCTAGTTAATAAATTAATAAGGCATTTGGTCAAACAGTGTGATCGCCCATCCAATCACACGAAGATTCACTTACTCTTGCATCCTCTATCAGTAAATTAATCTTTCAATGCACCATTTTATTAGTATTTTCGTTTTTCTGGGCCTTTTAAATGTGATCTGATATTATTTACTTAACTCAGCCAACCATTCATTCTGTTAATCATGTACCCAACTGATCTTTACATCATGAACTCCTATTTGGTTATCCCTGGTCTTAGCTGTCCTCAAGCCATAAAAAGGGCTTGAAAGCCTTTGAGGAGTACACGATCTGAAGATTAAAACAACGAGGCAAAGCATTCTTACCTTACCCTACGTGTTAAAATGATATAGTGAAGGAAACCAGGATAAAATCATAGTAGGGATTTCAAAGGTCATGGGAAGTTGGTATGAAGGACAGGACACCACCAGCGATTATGATTGAAGCGTCTTTTCAAATAATGGATCAAACAAACATTCTTTAATTTATTATTTACGGCTGTCGGAGCCCTCTTTGCCAAAGAGTAGCCCAAAACATACTTCGTTGTGATTACCACTGCAGCATCACCGATCGCCGTTTTGTCGTGGCCAAATACGGTCTATGCATAAAATATGGTCACCGCATGGCTTCCAGAACCCTTAATGGATTAGTCTTTAACTGATTAGACACTGCAAATTTCTTCGCTCCAGTCGTTTATTCTTCAAGGGGCCATTAAAAGATGTTGAAAAAAGGTTAAAATCAATTTTTTATTGATATGGACTGTTTCAGAAGGACAAGATATAGTTGATACATTCAGATTTAATGAAAAGGAAATTGGCAAGTTAGACGCTTATACTGCACAATTTGAATCCTACACCAAGTGTAGGGCCTGGGAGTAATTTTCGTGTAACAAGCTTCCCCTTTCTTGGATGCACACAACCACCCTATGAACTAGCAGATGTTTGCCTGAAAAGCCAATCGTGGCTCAATGTGAATGTGATGAACCTGTGTACTCGACACCTCTTGTTAAGATGTTTATTTTTTGTCTATCCCTAAGCCCTATTGAATTTACACTTTTAAGAGAAAGGAAAGAGCTTACAGTTAAAAAGGCTCTTCAAATAGTACCATCGACATTATATAATATTCGGATGAGAATTTATACGGACATTTACAGAGTTCACCTTTTGCGGTGTTTTTTTTCTTTACTTGTTATTTATCATCTTTTTGTCTTTAAGCACACCTGCTTTTGTTTTGTATGATGTAACGTCTCGAACTTATCCAGTTACTGATCATATTTTATTTACAAAACCATATGTGAATAAAAATTCAGTGGGGTCCTTTAGTGACGGGTTTCAGATGACCTATGGCCTTCGAGCGTAGTAGCTCAGATAACTACAACATTGTGCCTCACTGTATTGTTACGATGGCACTGTATTTGTAGTTATAACTCCCTACCGTGGAATGACTTTTTATTGGTATAAAAAGAGGTTGAAAATATGATAAGACAATTTGCTTTTTTTTCAAGAAAAATGTCACCATTTAAACTCAGTGCACCTCGCTTCATATACCAAGGTAATAATTAGCGATCTTTTTTTCACACCAACCCTTCAAGTCCCAAAACCCAGTTTTCAGGTTTTTTCGCCGAGAGCTTGCATGAATTCGAAAAGCCCACAAGAAGGCAACGTTTGTTAGAAACAGGTTTAATTGTATTGTTCAGCTAGGTAAATTATTGTTTGATGTTAAAATATGTTGTGCAATGCTTGAATATCATTATAACGTGTTTCGTTAGAAGAACAACAACACGTGTTTAATTTTGGTACCAAATTTACGTTACCGAAAATCGCATCCGATTTGGGCTTTGCGTGCCATAGCTTGATTTTCCAAAAACGAAATAATTAACTGGACTGCTTTATTCATTTACTTTGATACTTTGTGTTGCTTATAAACACGGAATGCTTCATATTGTTCTTCTGCATTCTGAACATTTGTTTAATTGCTACCGTTGTACTTTTTAATTACTTTTCAGGGTTACAATAATGAATGAAATAACATACACAATGAGAAGCCATGGAATGAGTATTGATAGTCGTCACGTGATGTTGTTGGCTGATCTTATGACCTACAAGGTTTGTGGACTCATGCGTATATCAGTTTTTGCAATGTTAGGAGGGTCCGGAGCTATATCTATCATAAAAACTTCGCCTTGTTAGATGAAATAAAAATAGTTTTTGCCAGGCTTGGAAAGAAAAGTTTCAGTGGAAAGCTGAAGATAGATTGGTGGATTGTTTCATAAAAAATGTGTACTGTGCGATCAAAATACCTAAATGAATTCATTTCCAGGTACTTCTTTCCAAAAGATTTGTCACAGTACAGAAAAGCAAGACTAAACATTGCATGCTTGAAAATATTTTTTCATAGTCTTGTAACAACCTAGGAGTCACTGAATAATACCGTATTTGTGAGAGTCCATCCTGGACAATTGCTCTTTTTTTACAATTATCAACGTTAAGGCTTTTGGACTTTGAATTATCATAACCAAAAGTCTTGCCACCAAAAAGTCAACTTTAATTTCCAGATGAAACACAGATCTGAATTAAATACAAGGCAAATTGGATACAAAAAAAATGTGAGATGGACATCCAGTTGTTGAAATTTCAGGAAGACCCCCATCCAACACTCACGATTTCAGTTGAACCATGCATGGCCATATTTTGCTGACAAATTCGTCGTCTGCTATTGCCTCAACTACTGCTTTCCATTATTCCTCGGCTGCGTACGCACGGATTTTTGGGTTTTTTTGACGTCCTTTTGATGTATTTAGTGCTGGGGAGCGTTAAGGATGCGCAGACTTAAAATTCAGAATTTTGATTCGTTAATGTTATTGTTTTATAATTTTGTGCTCAGTAAAGCATGTTAACTCTTAACTCTCCCCATTTAAAAGATTTTTCCTCTGTGCACAAATCAATGACTCCCATTTTGTTGCATGTATCAGGTAGGGTTTACGCGGAAAAAAAAGCTATACAGGTTATGTTACGAATTTTGCAGAATTTTTTTTTGTGTGTGGTGGGGGGGGGGGGGGGGGGGGGGGGAATAAATCTTTACAAGAAAAACGTTTTGTGGACTTTGAGTAGTTTAGAATAATTTGTGAAATTAACTTCCGTTCCCCCCTCCCGCTTCATGAGAAAAATTTCTTTTTAAACATGTAGATAGTATATTGTTATGGAGCAAAGGTTGTGTTCCACCCTTAAAGAACACCAGAAAGGTCAATCCACTGTATTAAATTCCCACAAAGTGAAAACAGTTTGTTCTTGGACCCTATCCTTAATTTTTTTCTGGGATTTGAACTAGAACAGAAATTTGGTGCTTTGGCAGACCTAAGGACATTCCAACTTTGTGTTCTGAAAAATTTTAGTAAAATGGGTAACTGACAGTCAAAATGAAAGTGCATAAAAGTAAAATCAGTTACAGTTTACGTTCATATTTCCAATTTTCAGCCTTTAATGTAGAAAGGTTTTTAATCGTCTTTCCCACGTAACGTTACATTTTTTTCGTAGTACTGGACAAATTGCAGAGTTTTCTTTCTTTCATTAATTTTTTAAAATTATTCTTCACCATTGTTTTCGGCTAATTTGGTACCGAAATATGCAAGATGTAGATGTAAGAGCTTTATCATGTCATGAGTAATAAGCTTTTTCCGAGCTAAGTTACGAGAGATACTTCTCCCATCGTCAGCTTGACGATGGGAAAAGTATCTCTCGTAACTAAGCTTGGAAAAAGCTTATTATTCATGACGTGATAAAGCTCTTACATCTATGGCTTCCTCTGAGTCCATTAACTTCAGAATTTTCAAGATCGAAGATGTAATTGTAACATATTGGAATTTTGGGGCTGGATGCCCATTTTTGTCATTGTTGTTATAATTAAAACCATACTTATACAGATTATCTGTTTTTAACAATATATGTGCATGTGTGTCACTCTCCATAGAGTATCTGAGAGGTAAATAAAATTAGTACATAAATAAATAACATGACGAGTAAAAGTCAAAATCTGTAAGATCAAGTTAAGGCCCATGAAATCAATAGTAAAATCATCATTATTGTTATTATTTCTATTATCATTATTGTTAAAATTATTAACAATTTATAGTCTTTGCACAGGCTGTTCTTAATGCTGCTTTATTCCTCTTGGGCTAGCCACAACTAGCATCCAAAGGGCAATTCTTTCTCCTTACATTTGTAAAACGTTTCAGAGGATCCTAGCTGTTCCTAATAAGGTTGTCTTTTGTAGTATACCAATGTCTAACTCAATATCTATCATGTCAGTCCATCTCTTGAAATTTTTGCGTACACACACTAAAGCTCCAACAACAATTGTTACAACACGAGCACTCTTAAGTTACCAAAGCCTTTTTAATTCAATTTTTAGGTTTTGATATTTTGTAATATTTTTCTGTTCCTTGTCATGTACCCTACACTCACCTAGTACAGCAACATCAATAACGATACAAAATTTGCTTTTTAGATCAGGTCTTCTGGCCTCAATAACATTATCACACTGTAGGTTCACATCCCAAATAAATTTTATGTCGTCAACTACTCAATCAGAGCAGCGTTCATACCACGTCTCCTTCCTTTCAAGACCATAGTTCTCACATAATTTCCAATGGATTAATTAGCAATGTTATCATGTCTCCTCTTGTAATCCCGTTGAGTAAACGTTTTCCACTCAAAAATTATATGCTGTATAGTTTCACCCTTTTCACCACACATTTTGCACATCAGATTTTCTGTTGTTTTGTCGGCCTTGTGTTTAATATAATTTGTTGTTAGTGCAACCTCTTGCGCCGCAAATATCCTTGCTTCTTTTTGTATTTTCAAGTCACTCTGGGCAATCCATTTCCAAGACAATTCTCTATCTACTTCTTCAGGCATTTCACGATCGAACTGCCCATACATTCTTTTTTCATGCCACTTAGATTTTAGTTTAGTTTGATTTTGTCTCGTAAATTCTTCTTTCGCTACTAAATTGTCAGCTCTAATTATGCCTACTTTTCGTACACCCTTCAAAAGCAATTCATCTGACACACGAACATATAAGCCTAAATTGTTTTCCTCCAATCTCACATATATTGCAATCCCAAGCAGGCCTCTTCCTCTGTCTCTTCTTTTCAAGTATAACCGATGAATATCACTCTTAGGATATAGAGCCCTTTACATCGTTAAGGTCTTTCTCGTCGTTCTATCTAACTTTTTTAGCTCATCAACTTTCCAATCTATGATTCCTACCCCATACCTTAAGAGTCCGACCCCCTAGGTATTGATAGCTTGGATCTTATTCTTACCATTTAATTTGGATCGTAATACTTACCTCAGCCGTCGTTTATATTCAGCTACTACCCTAAGTTTCATCTCTTGCTCATTAATCTCATTCAACTCTAAAATTCAAAGATAGATATTCCTATTTTCAACTACCTCTTTCACAATTTCTTCTGTAGGCAAATGAATTCCGTCAGACTTAATCAACTTCTCTCTCTTCAGAATAATCACTCCAGATTTCTTCAAGCCAAATTCCATGCCAATATCCTTGCTGAATACGAACACTGTTTGTACTAAACTATCTATGTGATCCTCACTCTTTCCAAAGAATTTAAGATCAGCCATAAGGAGGAAGTAATCCAACTTGAATTCTTTCTTACCCCATTCATATTCATAATCATATCATTAATATCATCATTATTATTATTATTATTATTATTATTATTATTATTATTATTATTATCAAAATATATTTATACAGGTTATCTGTTCTCAATAAATAAGATGATGAGTAAAATTCATAAAATCTGTAAGATTAGTTAAATCCCGTAAAATAAATACCAAAAACCATTGCAAAGGTAAAAATTGGATGAAATAAGCAAAGACCATAGATTAGAATCGTGAAGAACAAGGCAAAATCGAACATGACTTCGACAACAGAAATAAGAAAAAACTGAAATGGAACTGAAATGATAAACTATCATAAAAATATACCTTGGTACTATAGGGCTAAAAACATAAAGTTGATTAAAACATACCGAAGAAAAAGTATAAATGAAAAGGTTGTGTCGAAAAATTGAAATTTGATAATCGGCTTCAAAATTTTATAATTGCGTCATTTCCTTGCGTAATGATCTCGGCAGTTCATTAAAAGTTTTGGCACCATAGAATGGCAATATTTTTCTGCTATTTTCAGTTTTTATTTATGGCAGTTTTAAGATATCACTATTTCCTCTGTTGAGATACCTTTGTTCTACTTTGTTGAAAATTTTGTTGACTTGCTCCGGTCCAATACCATTTTATGTTTCGAACACCTCAGTTTCAATGAGACTCTTTCGTACATCAAGAATACTACTCCATTTCTTTTTGTTTTTGTATAATTGGCAATCCCTTTAGCACAAATTAGCGACGACTGTTGTATTTTGTATATAATGTTAAGATATATTAACTAATTGTTGCAGTAAAAAGGTATTGGTAGAATCATGTTTGGTAGATCATATTGATAGTTATTGGTAATTTGTTGAACCTAATCCTTTTTAGTAACTTTATTTACCCTGCTCTTCATCGGTAAGTTTTATCATGATGATCAGGAAGATTTAATTTTCTGTCAATGTATACACTGAGATAATTGCAGCATCGAGTTTAACTTATAGGCGATCCGTTGGTGTAGATATTCAATTCTTTATTTGAAGCAAGTTATTTACCATTCCATATAAAACAAACTACGACCCCTTTTTAGCCTGACAATGAAGCTGCTATTTTTG
>RDPX01000043.1:39729-62135 GCA_003991215.1 Morbakka virulenta | reverse complement strand
GCAAAGAAAACAGGAATAAGATGGAAGTTTACCACCCAGTTTAAAGACTATGCAGACGATATCGCCCTTCTATCCAGTAAGCACCAACATGTGCAGGAAAAAACTAAAAAGTTATGGAAATGTGCTGAAAATATCGGTCTTAAAATCAACGCAGACAAGAGCAAGGTGTTGAAACTAAATCACAAGGAAAAGCGACCAATCGAGATCAAGGGTAGAAGTGTTGAAGACGTGGACACCTTCACATACCTCAGTGTCATAATAAACAAAACAGAAGGATCCACTGAAGATATCACACATGGGCTGAGCCTAGCAAGAAATGCATTTGCCATGCTTAACCCACTCTGGAAGTCAAACCAATACAGTAGTAAGACCAAGATTCGAGTGTATAACAGCAACGTAATGTCCCTGCTACTCTATGGAGGAGATGTGTAAATTAAATGAAAATGATGTCACCAGATTGGAAATATTTCATAGAGAATGTCTGAAAAGGAATCTCCGTATCTTCTGGTTCACAAACATTACAAACAACGAGCTCTACCTTAGGACGAAGACCAACCAAGTAGGAGAGATCATAAGGTGCAGGAGATGGAGATGGATTGAACATACTCTAAGAAAGCTACAAAATGATAACTACAGAGTGGCCTTAACATGGACACCAGGGGGAGGGGGAAGGAAAGAGAGGACGCCCATGAACAACATGGTGAAGGAGTGCGGAAGCAGAAAGAAATGACCTGGGATGGAAAACAGGGAACGGAGTTGGGAATATAGCCAAAGAGAGAGAGAGAGAAATGGCGGAAGATGCTGTCAAGCCTTATGAGCCGCCCATGGTTCGAAGGAGATAAGTAAGTAATGATCAATGAGTTTGAATAAGCTCTGTGTAGTAAAATTGACTTGCGGAGGATTTTCTAGGTAATGAGATACCACCCATACACTATTGGGATACTAGGCGTTTCAAAGATCGTACAAGTATACAGTGTATAGTGGGGCTTACAATTATCGAAACCGTCGTTGGAAAAATTCCTCTGCTTATTGAAAACTCAACATACTTTTCTTCAGGTGCCTAAACTAACCTGGGTGAACTTAAGAAGAGGAGGTATCTTTTATGAAACATACCTTTCTTAGACTGGGCGGTGCTATGAAGAGTGAAGAAGCTACTTAAAAACTGTATGCAGTATATTGTCACTTAACTCCAGATAAAAGGGCTAACTGGCTTCAATAAAAGCATTAGTCATTGGTCTTTATGTTTACAAAGCATATTCTTGAAAAGTAAATACTTTTCGCTATTGACTTATGCGATTTTGACTATTTTGATTTTAACTACATGGTTGCCTAGAAACTTGTCATTGGTGAAGAATGGCGATGTAACCGACCCTTTGTCCGTCTACTGAGGTCCTGAGTAAATTTCTGACACTGATTGCAAAAACTACTGGTGACGCAACTGGTTCTAGGACTAAACTGGAAAAAGGGATGGACTTGAAACTGGTGGACCATTTTATGTTGACATTGTAAAGTCATAAAAGAGCCTGAAGCAAAGGTTATAAAAAAGCACAGGAAATACACTAAAAGTCAGAATACTGA
Organism: Morbakka virulenta; assembly: GCA_003991215.1. NCBI lineage: Eukaryota > Metazoa > Cnidaria > Cubozoa > Carybdeida > Carukiidae > Morbakka > Morbakka virulenta. The sequence continues at coordinate 60,557 of RDPX01000043.1, read as the reverse complement.
AATATATAAGAGAATTGTAGCGTGAAAAAATAACCAAGTTAGATTTTGACACTTAAATTAATTTTTTTCTACGTAATAGAAGTTAATCTAAAGAAGAAAAGAAAGTTATTTCTATTAAAACTTTCCACAAACTGGGGTTTACCCTTTGAAGGTTTCTTATAAGAATTTGAATAGAAAACTGCCTATTCAAATAGTTGTTTCCCCGTCTCCTGTAAAAAGGTATTTTGTGCTTTGTAACGAATCACATTTTCCACATAAGCTTGAAGTTATGTGGTACGGCTTTGGCGCTTTACTATGCTTCTATGATTAGATGTTTTATTCAGACTTGCCGGATTTTTGCATTGGTCTTATCATACTTGGATTGTGTAAGTAATCTTTCCTTTGAATGTTATTGTGAATTTGAGAGACTGGATATCTTGTTTCAAGTTTCGAGTTCTTTATAATCGTACTCGTAATACTTGTGACTTATTAAACTTTAGTAAGTACAATTCGCTTAATTTTCCGCAAATTTGGTGGGTCAAGCAGATCAAACACTGTGACGATACTTCATTTGTTTCGCCTAGGTGTGAGCCAACACTTCAAGAATTTAGGTTTTCTGCTTCGGTACACTCTAGGTCAGGGGTTCTGAACCTTTTGATGACTCCAGACCCCCCATGGATTATCTAATATGGTTCCATACCCCTTCATTTGACTTCATTTGGCGTCAGGAAGGGCATCCGTTTAAGAAATTCCTCAGTGCCAAATCCAAGTCCCTGTGAAAGGCACCGTCTGAGCCCCAGTTACTTGGAGAAAATGACGTTAAAAACCAAAAAAAAACCCTTCCATTTGACTGTCGAAATAATCATCAGCATTCCTTATATTAGTTGCCAGTATGACTGCCAAATATGTCAAGAACAGAAAGGAACGTGAAATAAAAGATTAAAAACCAATAATTTTTCTTCTCACAGTTGAGTATTACGCAAAAAAACAAACATAAAGGTGAATGTTTTTTCAATATCTCGACTGCATAACACAGACTTTTACTAATCCAGTGACTTAATTGTTGTTGTTTTATGCAATCAAAGCATGGAATCGGGGCACAGTTACTGACAAAACAACTCGCATGTTATCTTACACATCAAGTCGATTTCTCCACTTTGATTTCACATTTACTAATGCAAAGAATCCTGTATCACATAGATAAGTAGTTGTGAAAGGAACCAAAACATTCATTGCCCTTATTCCCAAGCTTTGGTAAGCCAGGATTTGCTCACACTAAAACTGCTTGACATCCACTCCAGCCCTTTCGAAATTGGCCTTCATTCTTGGGTCTTCTTGAAAGTCAATGAAATCATCCGTCGCTGGATCGTTTTCAGGCCATTTCGATCTATCAAACGAGATAGGGTTTTGTATCCAAACGGATTCCATGCTAAGATCATCAATATCTGAAAAGTAACACTCAAAATTTGAACTTAGAATTTGCAAGTGATTCTTGATTTCTTGAAGTATTTCTCCAGGTAGTGTTTTATCATCTGCAATAAGGATATTGTCAAGAATTGGAAAGTTTGCCAGGTTTCCCCTTTCAACGCGGCGACTCCTAATAGGCAATTTCCTTGAAAATGCGACAACTTTTTCCCTGGCTTGAACAATGTCAACATCCCTCCACTGCATTGATATGTTCAAATCATTAAAGAGACTTAAAATATGAGGCTAACAATAATTAAAATATCTCAGGCTAACAATAAACTGTTCCTCTTCAGAATGATCGGCTGATAGGATTGTTGAAGCTTGAGGAATTCGGGGATTCCATTCCGAAGTTCTACTACACGCGATAAAACAAGGCCATACTTAGCCAACGTACCTCTGTGGTAGGTACATTAACACGCCGTGTTCAGTTCCAATTTCATCACAGAATTTTTGAAATAATCGATGCTGCAATACACGTTCACGAAGAAAGTTGACTGTTCGTAAACTATCCACATAAATTTTTTAAGTTTATTTTGGATGCCAGAGCTTGGCGATGTAGAACACAGTATGGTGCGCACATGCGGAGCTTTTTCTTTGACCACAGCAACGAATCCAGATTTTGTGCCAATCAACGGCAGGAGCTCCATCCGTACAAATAGACCCAATTAAATCCCATGCCGTCTCGTGGCGATCAATGAACGGTTGGAACAACTGGAATACGTCAATTGCTTTGGTTGTTGTTTCTCGTCGTTCACAGAATAAAAACTCTTCCTTGATGTTCTTTTCATGTACATAGCGTACAAATATAAGCAATTGACTGTTGTTTGAAACATCAGTTGATTCGTCGATCTGCATGTTGATTTTCGCAGGACTTCGTTTAATCTCGCTGAAAACTTGGGTTATTATGTCCTGACTCATGTTCTGAATTCTCTGGTGTATAGTGTCGTTGGACAAAGGCACCTGACTTAATTTCTTGGCCGTATCCTCTCCCAGCACGATTTTTGCCATCTCCAGTGCACAAGGTTTCACGAGGGTCTCCCCAATCGTGTGCGGTTTCTTTGCTTTGACAATGATGTACGAAACTTTGTAGGAGGCTTCCAAAAGAGGTTTTACAGGAGCAGCAGAACAATGCAAGGAAAAAGTTACTTTCTGATCATGGCGAACACTTTTCAGCATAAAAGCATCAATCGATGTACCAACATGATTAATGTGTTTGCTTTTCAGATGACCCCTCAGTCCTGATGCCTTCAAATTTTCATTGCTCAGTACCGAATCGCAAATCATACACAGAGGCCTTTCAGTTCCATCTCGTTCTCTCATGCAGGTGAAGCCATAACCAACATATGAATCATCCCACTTCCGTTTTTTGACAGACGACATTTTGCAGAAAATTAGTGGAAGGCAAAATAAAAACCAAGAAAAGTACTGTGCTCACAATGGTAGTCAAATACAGACTGAATGGCGGAGCGCCTTTATATACAATACAAACACGCTTCTAGAATCTTCGAGATACGTACAATAACAATAAACGAGTAAATACGCACTTGTCCATTAAATGCACACGTATTCATTTTAAATATTAAAATAAAAACATTAATTTTATAATGTGGTGTAGTAAATACACACGTCCATATTCAAATACTTGAAGAAAATGACCAATGTTCTCGAAGTTTCCAGAATGTTCTAGATTCTAGGAATATTCTATCGCGTTCCACCATTCACGTACTACCCAAGTTAAAATTAATACATTTAATAAAATATTTACTAGACGGACTCCCATACCCCTGATTCACATACCCCCAAGGGGTATGGCTACTCCGGTTAAGAACCCCTGCTCCAGGTCATCGTGCTGAGACAACTTTTACCGTCATTTGGAAATATTTTAGGTGAAATTGAAAAGAATAACAGAGTAATGAAATTTTATAAATAGAAAATATACCTTCGTGAAATTATATGATGAAAACAGTTAATAACCCTGCAGTAAACTTTGGAAGTTTGATTTCAACCTTGATCAATTTCAAAAGTAAAAATAATTTTGAAAACTGCAGATCCTGGCTTTTTTGTTATTTCTGTTGATATTTAGTTTTCCCGACTTAAAGCTTAAATCGACTAAATGCAAGCTTGCTTCCTCGAACATGTTCCACAGCTATGTAAGCGTGGACGTCTATTTCCTAGTTGGAGACGAGTTTCTTTGAGTCCAATTACCTGGGGGGGGGATTTTCCGGGGAAAATTTCCTAGCACCCTATAAAGGGTGTCTGGAATGCCTACCGCTACATCTCTGACGTTATTAGATGGTAATCTATGAGAATATGACAGAACACCAACTGTTATTCGGATTTCCAGAGTTATCTGAGACCTGTGAGTACGAATATGAAAATTGCATTTCAGAGTGTTTATTATTTTTTTTGAAAAAGGACAAACATGAAATATCGGCTTCTGAACAACTTCATGCTATCTTTTATCACGTCAGCTATTGCTTTCGTCTTGAATGACGTCCTGCATTTTACGTGGTGTCTTGTTCCTTTGGTCACAGTCTAACGCTATGGCATAATGATCACAATGGTATTTTTCATAGAATCCACATGCTATCAGAACCAAATCGTGGGCAAAGGTCTACTCAGGAAATATGTTAACTGTCTCGTGACCGCAAAATTGACTTTAAACAAAATCTTGGGATATCTCTTTTCACTTAAAGAGACGAGGCGGTGAAAAATAATTTAGTGACAGATTTCCAAGGGTGGCAAAAACTGGTATCTTTTCTACCAAGGCTGGCAAACGCAACCCCATTGTACCCTGTGGATAGAAGGCCTGTTGTGAGTTTTTAATGCCCTCCACCACCAAGTGATCAAATCAAAAACTTACCTCAAAGATCCATATTTGCACAAGATGCTTTTAAAAAAGCAAAGTTGGGTTTCCACTGTTGAAAATGTACCTCAAAAATATCTCTGGAAATGTTAATCCTCAATTAAATTTCAAACTTTGTATTTTGCTTTTGCAATAGACTTCCGCTTTGTTTTGGGAAGTCTGAAAATTGTTTGCATTGCGTTCTCTACTGTTAAAAGGCGGGAACATTTAAATCAATTAACCGTTCGTTGGTGTAATTTTGGCGCCTTTTTGTTAATTTTGTTGAGAATTTTGAGAAAGTCCATAAATAACCCTGAAGTGCATTTCCATACTGTTGAAAACTTATTTAGTAAATACCCCCGTGCTTCTAACTATTTCGTCATGAGCCTAATTTGCAGGCGATTATGTCAATTTTTTTCCATCCACTACACCCACTATGTTTTATGGTCTGTGGTATGGTGTTCTCGGTTGCTCGCTTTACTCACTCTCTCGAACAATAAATATATTTATATATATATATATATATATATATATATATATAGTAGGAGTAAACTCCAAACAGCCAGATGTTAAGGCTTCTACTTTGACAAAATGATAACAAAAAAACTCTTACATCACAAACAAATTTTACAAGACTGAAGATTCTTCAGAAAATTTATATATATATATATACTCAAGCTACATACAGTACTGTTTCGCCCTTTGTGGGTTCATCAGTGCAGCACAGAGTTTCTGAGACATNCTGCTCCTTCGCTTTGTTGAATTCGCGTTCGTCGCAGGACAGCGTTAGCAGACGCTTTTCTATCATCGAGGGGAGTTGCTCTATTATTGATGGGGGGTGATTAGATTTGGCGTTAATATACAAAGGTTTGTTGTTGGGTTTTCTGTACGGGTAAAATTTGTTGTTAGATAGATTTAAAGTGACGTCAAGGAAATCGGTCTCTATGAGATCGGTTTCAATTGTAATTGATAACCCTTCAGCCTTGAAAAGTGCCACAATGCGTTTTCTGAGGTTGTCCAATTTTCGCCCATTTGCGTTAGGAACAATAGCAAGGCCATCGTCACGGTATAGACCAATGTTCTTACCGTCTATAATTTTAGACAACTCACTTAGCAGATAAACACCAACCAGCTCGCATATCTCTGCCCCATCGAAACTCCCCATGGTCACGTCAAATGAAGGGTTCTCCCCTTTCTTGATCCAGATGTCATTCAGGCCAAATAATAAAGATTTCCGAGCGAGCTTTATGATAGATGTTACTTCGGCGTTTATGTTCGTCAGTGTTTGGGCAAACAAGATGGCTTTATCCAGAAGTCTTTCTGTGATGGAAGGGTAGAACTCAGCAATGTCAAATTTTATGGTCAAACTTTTGGTCAAACTTTAAAGTGGGGCTGAAATTTAATTAACTTATAATAAATGGATGCTTGGAATAAACGGGGAGGGGTTGAATTTCTTAGGAAACTCCAAAAGCAAAGAAATATTCGATGGATATCGGTACAATCAACTGGGCTTAGAAAGAAAAGAAAGCAAAACCCAATTATTTTCCATCATAGACTTGTATCATGTAAATGAGCATATGATTCACAAAAATTACATTACATCCCCCGAATTGACGACAGCTTTTAACAGTTTCGAACAATAACAACTTATCTCCACGGCGAATCTCTAAATTCACTCATTTCCTTTGCTTCATATCTTAATAAACACTTGTAAATTGATGTCATCAAGTGTCTCACGAATTTCCATCACTCAAAGCAGATATTATATGGAGGCAGATAAGTAAAATTCAATAAGCTGGAGGGTAGGGGGCGGTTTATTCAGACCTAATCGAAGTCTAATCGAAGGTAGTGGGGTTGTAGTGGAAGTATTGTAATGTATATTTCATTTTCAAATTTATCTCTGAGGGACAAAGTCCGTCTTTAAAAAAGCGTACATCCTTTGCCCTGTCTGGTTAGGTCTTGCAGAATAAACTACTTTAAACTACTTTAATACTTCCTACTTGAATAACAAGCCCTTTTTTCTGAACAACAGTATTAAAGCTTGCTCAGGATTTGTGTTCGGCTAATGCTACTTGACAGGTTTTTCAGTCATCAGATTTCACTGAAAGCAAAAATTATCATTTCCGTTATAATATTTTCCTTGCATTTATTCATCACTTCTTATTCTTGCATCAACAAGAAAAAAAATATTGTACCTTATTCTCGATGTAAGTGAAGCTGGTATCGATGCAGAAATGGTAATTGTCATAACAATTCAAATAAATCATCATTTTAAAAAATTTGGAGAAATATTACTAGATTTATTCAATTGAAATAATTTGAGCTAATACCTCAGCTTGTTTTCAAACATTTGGTAATTGAAAAGGTTTTCCTTAAACCAATAAATTCTAGCGGGATGGAGGGCACCAACATACTGAAACCTATTCCCGTTTGAAGCCCGAAGTCAATGCATCTGGGGCGAGTCTTAGCAAATTGCGTTCCAAATGACTCCCCCGTGAAAGCTTTGGCTTCCCAAAAACCACAGGACTGGCTACGCACTTGACTCGCTGCATTGCATATTGAAGCATTAGTAGTGCTTGAATATATATATATATATATGTATGTATATATATGTATATATATATGTATGTATATATATATATATATGCAGATAAAAATATCAACAAAGAAAAGAGCAAGATTTTAACATGGTCGGTGAGGTAACACGAAGAAGAAGCCTCAGCCAAAAATTGAGTATGCTGTTTATTTCACTTCATGCCAGCCAGTACCAAACGAATAATGGCATTAATCTCATAGAACGTAATTGCATTCTAAAATTCTCTGACGACACGTTTTTATTTGCTCCAGTCACACACGTTTATTTTACCTTAAACGATAAATTTATGTGCTGACTGACAAGATTTAATGCGTATCGTCGACCTGCTTTTTCAAACGAGATAAAACAACAGAAACAAAATAACCTATGTTGCTTTTTGGTTACGGTTTAACTCACATAACAGAATGGATGCTTTAATGCTCTGCTTTCAATTCATGCTGACTTAAAGAGATAATTCCTGTCGACGACTGCAGGGACCTATGAAGCATCTAAAAAGTGGGGGACTAGGTCAAAAGGGGGCACATGGCTACTACAATAAACTGTTAAAACTCAAAAAGGTTTGTAAGTATACAAAATCGTGTTCTCACTTTGTATGAATGGGAATTAAAAATTATGGGAACCTTGGGATGCACCTCAAAAACTGCTATTTGATATAGAAAATCTCACAGGTAGAATGGACGAATAGAATGCCAAAACTTCCTTCCAAAGTAAAAGTTATTATATTATCAATTATTTATGTTTGGTTTTCTCAATTAGACTATATGGATTTAAATATAAAGTCTTCTACCGTAGATAAAAAATCAGTTCAGAATTTTCCGAAACACTGTTTTCTTTTTTCAGTTTTCGATGCAAAATCTTTCAAAATCTCCAAAAGATCTAGCGCATCTACTCTTCCTTTGCGAATGTGAAGTAGGAGAACATTGTTGTATCTGGCTTGTGTCATCCTATTTCTCAAGTAAGTCTTTATTCGCCTTTGCACGGAGAAAGATCTTTCAGATGAAGCTGCATTCAATGAAACGAGCATGTAAATTCATGCAAGCTTCGTAATCTATGGGAGAAGGTGTATGACGTTGGTATTTTCTGAAAATACAGAAAATATTTAGTTTGNAAATCAGTTCAGAATTTTCCGAAACACTGTTTTCTTTTTTCAGTTTTCGATGCAAAATCTTTCACAATCTCCAAAAGATCTAGCGCATCTACTCTTCCTTTGCGAATGTGAAGTGGGAGAACATTGTTGTATCTGGCTTGTGTCATCCTATTTCTCAAGTAACTCTTTATTCGCTTTTGCACGGAGAAAGATCTTTCAGATGAAGCTGCATTCAATGAAACGAGCATGTAAATTCATGCAAGCTTCGTAATCTATGGGAGAAGGTGTATGACGTTGGTATTTTCTGAAAATACAGAAAATATTTAGTCCATCAATGTACTCTCCTTGAGACCCGGAAAAACACGTTTTAAAATAACAGGAAGAAGCATCAATTCCGCATTAAGATTATGAAAACCTATTTCTTTCCTGTATGCATCTAATATCTCATCTTGAATTTTAAATGACTTTCCATTGCGAATGTTAAGCAAAATATCTTCATTATTTTGAAGTGGTGCATACGATGTTGCATCAAACCGATTTTGACGTTCCGGAATGTATGCATTAATTGCTTGGAAAAATTCAGCTCGATAATATGATTCCGCAGTAGTGAAATGACGCTGCTGTGTATTACCATACTGAAGTCGCGCGCGGGTATGTTTCTGTGACGTGGGAGCACTGGCTCTTTGATCAATTTGATGCTTTTTGCTTTTGTGCATGTTTGATCATAAAATATCGAAAATTAATTTCTTTGCTGCTACAAGTTACTGATTAATGATTCGACGCCAAGCATTGTACATTGGGCGGTATTACTTCTGCTTTGCTAAGCTGAAGCCAATTGTTAAGAGACACTGAAAATATTTATTGACATCCACAAACCAATATGGACAATGGTACTTGTCACTTCTCATCGTTAATTTCAGGAAAAATGTAAAATTTCTGTCAAATAGTAAGAAGAGCTATTAGCCGTACTTAGCAAAGAGGACGCTGTAAATCCTATCCATATATTCGCACTTTATATTGACCCCTTTTAATGGGTGCGCATGAGCTGAGTCAAAAGCCAACACTTTGCTCAGGAGACAGTACGTACCTTCGAGAAATTAACAGCGGGTGTTATAAGTTGGATACAGAAATAGGCCTGAACTAAGGCTTTATCAAACACAAAACCAGAGTAGTAAATAAAGAAAAATAAAAGAATAAATCAAGTACTGTAAAATCAAATAAACACAACATTTTCATGACAACGAATATCACTTTTTTCCAAGGAGTTCAGAAACGTAGAAGTGCAAATGTTTAAAAGGACCAGTCTGTGACTTCACCCGATTATTTTAGCTCCCTAAAGACTGCTGCCTTCTACGTCTGATTTGTTTCGATCAACCCTAAAATGTAATGATGAGAATGAGGCTCAAACAATAGGCAGTAATGATGAGGTAAACATTGATTGCAAGTCACAGCAAGATGGGAGAGGTATTGAGGCCCCACAGAGTGCCTCTAACTACACTAAGGAGGGAAACTACGGTGAGATATTTTAAATGTTCAACGAATAACAGCAATGTAAGAACCCAAATAAAAAGAGGTAGAGAATGCGATCGATACCTTTACAGATGAAAGTTTCAGACCAATATGCCAAATAGTAACAATTCACATTACACCATCAATTAAAGACAGTTCAGTATCTCAGAGGCAGTATAGGATTAAGATATATTTTGTGAAACTGGCAGAGATACTTTTGTTTACACGAAAAAGGAAAAGTACCTTTGCTCAATGGCACCTGTAATATTACTGTTTCTCTGAAATCCCCACCGAGCTCGCACAGTAAAGAACAATAAACTACAGGAGTTGATAAGGCAACTGAAATAATAACTTGATGCCAAAGGTACTAACTGGATTCAACACATTGAAATACGATTAAGGACGTCGACACGATTTCTTGGTGATCTCTCGAACTTCTAAGATAGTTTTCTACTTTTCTCACGTTAGTTTTCTCACGTTTCATTTCTACCAGAAATGAAACGTGAAAGTAGGACCTCTGTCAGCCTCAGACATGCTGACATCTCAAGACGTGTGAGCACAGCAGACAGTGAAAGGTTTCCAAGCCCCTCTTTTGTCAACTGTCTCACTTCTACAGCTGGATAACGTGACTTTGAGGCCCTACAAATTGAACAAATGCGTGCTTAAATCACGTAAACGGAGATCAGAAATCGCATATTAAGAGTATATGACAGCTTCCATACTCTTCGCCCTAATTTCCAAGCAGGTGGTGGGAACCCATTGTAAGAAAAGGGACAAAACTGGTTTCGCAAGGAATCTATTGGGAGGTCTTAAACAGTGTAGTGAGATTGTCATACCAAAAGCTCAACAAACAGACTCTTGAAATAGAGACTAAAACCTCCAAATTGAAGTCATTAATGAAACCTTTTAAAGCTTGTTTCTGCTGGTATTGCTCTTGCACTACCAGTACTGTAAAGAACGGTTCACAACAAACGTTCTTTGGAACAATTGTTGTCAAAGACATGTTTCCAAGTATGGTTTGGGCCTCCAAAAACATGACAAGGTTTGAAAATGCCATGAGATGGTAGAGGTCAAGGAAAATCCAAACAGCACTAATGACTTTGGATTTAATATCCATGATGAATGAGATTTTCTGCCTAAACTTTCAGATAGCGAAGTAGGGGTGAAATGTTGGTGAAACTTGTGTACTGCAGAAAGCGTTGTTAGAGCTGCTATTCTTGATCTGAGAAATAATTTTGTTTAAAAGATCTGCCAAACTGAAACTGACAAAGAGGAACAGTGCTTCACCGTCCTATTTGGAAAAACAAAGACAGCGATGATCCAAAGAAGAGAAATTTGGTGACAAAGTGACAAGGGTGAAATAAAACGATGGTGTTAAAAAACCCTGGCCACTTTAAAACAAAATGGTCCAAAAAAGGCTTTGTTTCTAGACAGACTCTTGTGACAGCTGGCATGTTTTCTATCACAGTGCCTACCATTACTGTCGTCTTTCCTCAATTTCTCCTTAAGGTGTGTCAGATTACCCTGAGACCTTGAAATACCTGGTTGGCGTCTGCCTTGATTAATTCTGTCTCATTGAAAGGAAGACCCCTATAACCTAGGCTTGTAACCCTACTAGAGACGCTGTCTCGATAAAGACATAGGTATTAGTGTCACCTCCTCACCGCTCCTCTCTATGAGGGCAATGTATTGTAGACAGTGTCTGATGTCGCTCTGTTCAATATCACGCATATGACCGTAGGACACAGTCGGTCGTTCTGTTGATATTCTGTGTCTAGGTGATGATGATAGGAAAACCATTTCTACTTTTAATATTTCATGACAGCTTCAGTTCAATGAATGGTACCTTGTACACGGCAGACTTTCAATGGACATAGTGTACGAGGAATCTCCAGACCCAAAAATGACTCCTCATCGGTGAGTGTACACTCGATCTGTGATAGAAGGAACTCTACAGCTATCCAGAAAATCCTGTTACCTTTAAAAATTGCTGTAAAAAATCAGCTACTGATGCTGCAAATAGATTTATAAAACGGGTTCAGGCTGGCATTGAAACGTTTGGACCTAGTTGTAGTTACAAAGACAAACTTCATTCTTCTCCATGGTTCAGTGCTCATTGTATTTGCTCCGTGCTTATCTCAATAATTTCTATATTGAGTTTCAACCTAATGGAACTGACAGATCACGGGTATCATTTAGACGAGCTAGCAATGCTTGTAAATAGGAAATTTTTTGAGGCTACACCTCGCCATGCTGATAGAATTCATGAATTTATTCCCATTTCTTCTTACAAATCGAGATTTCTGGAGGATTTAAAATAGTGCTTTGCATTCTAGCAAGTGGATCATTCCTCCAATATTTGATTATGTTTCCTTTGCCTATGCCCTCTAGGGAACAACCAGATCTTTTTGCTAAATTGTTTTTGGCCAGTACTTCTCTGAATGACACTAGTGTTTCCTTGCTATATTCTTCTTTACCAACTGATCAAAATTTAGACTCTGTCTTCATCAACCAAGGGCTGATTGCATTGGTTATTTACAAGCTTGATTAATTGAAGGCTCCTGGTCTAGATTCAATTCCAGTACTTGAAACCTTATGCTTCTGAGCTACCTTCTTTGCTCTCCAAGCTTTTTAATCGGTCTATCAAAGTCCCTCTTCCTAGAAGACTTCTAATGTTGTTCATATCTTCAAAATGCAAGTGATGTTTCTGACCCTGGCAAGTATCGACCTGTCAGTTTTCTTTCAGTAGTTAGTAAGGTCTTTGAACGACTTTCTTATGCACTGGCAGCATTCTGAAAGGGACGAGGTCTTTTTGTTGCTGTTCAGTAGGGAATTAGAGAATCTCCCTTCACTGGTAACCTTTGGACAGCAATTACAGAATGTATCTACGGATTTGTGAAGAAGCATGGTGAAGGGCATGCTATATCTCTAGTAACCCGACCTAGCAATCATTTCACCCATTTATCCACGCATCTATCGAACTACTTATCAATCTGTCTATCTAACTACCTTCCTAGTCTAGGATACACACGCCCATGGTTCTACACATCGTTTTGTCTTTAAAAAATTGAGATAAACTATCCCTGTAAACAATGGGCAATATTGCTTTTCACATTTCACAGAATTCCCTTTGTGAAAGACTGGAACAATAGAGGAAAGAATTCTGTGAGTATGCAAAGAAAGCAAGTAAACATATGTAACCCTCCTTAATCTACCTTTTTGCAGGGAACTTTCTATTGATTGGCCGAGAAACAGTGTCAAAGTAAACAAGACCAACAAATCATGCAGGGATGTATCGGAAACTTAAGGCCTGAGCAAGAAAGGCAAGAACCCTAACCTGACCTTTCTCAAAAGGATTAAAAGACAAAAGGAATGTTATGTTTCTATTATCAGGGTACAAACGACGAAATTAGTTTTACACAGACAGGGTCTGGAAACCACACCACATTTCACCTCAAGCAATGAACACGGGCAGGAGATCAATTCACTAAAATTCAAAACATGAAGTTCAACAATAAAACAAAGAAAACTGAAGTCAGGGTAGGTAGTGTCCGTGAAACTGTATTGTAGTGAAACTGATTAAGTAATTAAGAAAAAATATATACGCACATAAAATATAAAGGGTTAAGAAAAACAAAACCTGTGCGAATTAGAGGTAAAGTGTGTACGTCACTTGATAAATTAAAGAAGGAAAAAAGGGTAGAGGCGAAATACCCTGTAGTCTTTGCTTTGTGGGTGGAAATCCCCTTAGGTCAAATCTTTGGTATGTCAAAGTGGATGTAACGTTGACCAAGGGGAAAATAAGGCGTCTTTCTGTCTGTTCGGTCTGTTGTGCAAGTCCTTTTATATCCTTTGTTTGGTTCTTTAACGCAAAAGCTTTTGCATATTATTTATTGTTTTCATCTGTAATACATCGTTAACGATTGGTTAACTGTAAAGCAGAGCTAAGGTCCTTTCAAACAACAAACCAGGTCTGGATTAAGTTTAAATATTTTTATAATTTTATATATTTTAACAATTTTCATTTCGTTCAGTTACTTTCACTTGACAAAGAAGGTGGTAAGGGAGTGTTAAAAGGGAGAGACATTGCTTTGAAGGTTTCTGGACACCATGCTTTAGTGCTTCTTTCCTTGAAACATTATTTAAATATTTGCCTTTGTTTCAGCTCCAAACTCGCTTGAAAAATATGCTGAATTCCTCAACAAACTTGGGGCATTGTAAGAATTTTTGAAAACAGTCGTCTGAAACAGCTGATGTCAATCCCTTTGAGTCTTTTGGTTTCCATATTAAATAATGCTGTCCTGTTTGTTGGCACAAGTACCTAAGTTAGATGGTTGTGTAAATATACGCATAAATACTCGCTGATGGATTTTTCCTCCGTGGTTTCCAATGTTTACTTATCTGTGAAAAACTATTGGTTTTGGAGATTAACATGAGAATTCTAGCCAACAGCATCGTTTGTCATCTGCTTGCTGACAGAATTGTAAAGCCAGGTGTGTTGGCTTTTTGTTCTTTTTTCACCCCGTGAGGACACAAAGGAATCCTTGATTGAATGAATGTGTTGTTTCTGAAGAAAACTGACCATCTGTTCAGTCACCTGATTCTGCCTACATACTTTTTAACATGAGGAAAAATGGAGCTGAGGAAAAGAATATCAAAAGCATATTTTGACTGATGTGGTGTCCCACAAAGTCCAGTCTGTCAAGCCACAGAAAAAAAGTATTGAGGAACTCTTTTAGAAGTCCACAGTCGAATAAATGGTGAGATTAATCCATTAAGAGTTAGGAACTTAGTATCACATTCTGCTATATCATTGGATAGACTTTTGATTTGCCTTTCCAGTCTACAGAGTTTTATAGCGAGATAATTCGGCTTGGAAATTAGACCGTATAGGTATTTTACTCCTGTCAGTTTCCATCTGTTTCTATAGCGCTGTTAGTCGGTGATGGAACAATGATGAGGTCACCACGTTAAAAAACAATTGTTGTACCTCAGTTTATCACACATAACGTAACCCGGGTTTAATAAACAGGGCTTGAACATTTTCTACCCGTCACTAAACTGGGTACCTCGGATTAAAGCCTTAGTTTTAAGAAACGATGGGAACACCATTAGTTTAAGAAACTAGAAATTGGTAACCTGTTTAACCTCTCCCACCTTTGGTTTAAATTTCTCTGTTTAAAACACAAATGGACAGGTACATCCTTCAGCCTCTTTAACCGTCTGCCTCTAAAACACTTAAGGATTTTCGTCCCAGTTTTTGAGCCCAAGTGCAGAGCTGCGGGGTTTTTTTCAATATTGATGATAGAGAATACTATTTAGAGCATTTGAAGGACTGAGATACCAAATTCGCAACATCACCCCTTAGAGAATTGTGGCCTTGAGGACTTCCTTAGTCTCCCAAAGGAGAAAACAGAAAAAGCACGATTCTGCAGTGGATTCATTTAATGGTAAAGTTCTTCGCCCAAAACACATATTTCCTCCTACATTCGTCATAGTGAACTCTCTCGAATCGCCATCAAAGTTAAAATATTTGTCTTTCCCATTTATATGGCTTGTTGCGTTGCGATTATTGCTAACAGTGAATCGCAAATGAGTTTTTATGCGTTTTTGAGTAACAAATTTCCGTTCACTCTGCGCATCAGCTACAGGTGGCACCAAAAACAGTTTTATAATTACAACGTGAAATGACTTTTTTCATAACGAAGTTCCGCAAAATATTTATAACTTACAGAAAATTTACCTCGTACACCTGGTACCCAGCATCTTACACTGCTACTTTAAATTGCCTTAATTGAAGAGAGAGGAAACAGAAATCAATGTCATCGGCATACATTTTCGCAGTTTTCTTTTTGACATTCCATTTTAATCCTTTGGAGATGCTTTAGAACTTAGCAAGGGCCACGAAAGAGGAAAGGGACACAAGAGAGAGAAAAACAATTTAAAGTGCGCCATAAAGAGTTAGTTGTCAGAGCTGAGGATCAAAACAAGTCAAGGTCCACAATTTGTAAGAAAATGTGCTTTTTAAAAATTACTTGGCAAAACATATTGCGGACCGGGTATGGGTCGTATTTGGGGAAAAATTTGCTTTTTATTTCATTGAAAATTTTTGTTGATAAAAAGAGACTACATTCATGGCAAACAAAACAATTCTTTTTATGATATGCTCATAGTACATCCAGAAAGCAGAAAGCAACGGAGTTAGAGATTCGGTTCTAATTCGATTCCGTCCAACTTATTTGTAATTTCTGTGTCTTCTATACCCTTGTTATAAAGGGACTATAAGATAGGGACATTTTTTAATTCGAGGTCAACCCTGCAACAAAGCAAATATTTAGTCCACCTGCAGGTACAACAAATTTTCATATCACTTCCTAGGTTAAATGTGATATTGTATGTGGTTTACTATTTGGTAAATTATATATATATATATTAGTGATAATTTTTGTTAAATGGCAACTCAGAAATAATCACTTTAACTTACAATTAGTGAGGAAAAATGGGAATAAGGATATCTATTGTTTTAAATTATAGCCGTTCTTCGGATCTCAAAGCCGTCACATATGCAACGGGCGCTTGGTAAAGTTCCTAATTTTATCTGAGTACTTTTTGGATATATGCATGAACACAACTAACTTACAAAGCTGTTTCCAGCGAAAATGACCCCAGTGTTGAAAAATGACCAACGCTGGCCTTGCTTACTACAAACAAAATGTACAAACTGTTAAGATTAAACAGGTCAAAGACTCAGAGAATAAGAGATCACATGTCAATAATAATGCTTGTCAGTTTTTGACAGGGGCAAGTTCACTTGACGATTCTTCAATTTCACGTTATCTACTCTGTCTGGGAGCAGGTTGGAAGGCGGGGAGCAGGAAGGCGTGTGATAATATGCCAAAGCATATTCCAGGATGTCCTTAAAGCCCGAGGTTTGTGTACCCGAAATGCTCGTGGTCTGCCCGATGGTCAGATCAGCTGGCGTTGTCTTGCTGCCCGATGTCCTGCAAGGATCGGAGGAACCAAGATCTAAGGTAAGGACCCTTTTCACAAATGATACTTTAAAACATGAATAGAGATTATTTTACTTGTCAAAGATTGATCGACAGCCTTGTTTCTCTGATCTTGTCAGTTATTGTGACTTCTCACCCTTTGGTTCAAGTAAACTGCAGGACCCTTACCTTTCCTTGCTTGGGACTTACGTTTTGGGTCGCGGCGTGCATGCCTGAAAGTTCTACCATAACTGAGCATTGATTGTAGGCCAACCAGGATGAAGTGCCCTCCGGTGGAGGGCCTCGAGAGCGATTCAAGTATCTTGCTCTCCATAGTGTATTGCCTAATTGCTATTCATCTTTACTGACCTCTGTCCACTCCATAAGAATTTTCTCAGATGGAATTCTGTGAAAAGCAATTTATCTATAGTTTTTGGCAAGGGGTATCATTAACTTAAGACCTTTCTCACTTATTGTGCACCAACGATCTTTAGCCAAGACCCTGCAAAACAATAATGGGGAGCAATTGCGCGGTTGTGGAGCATTGGAATATCTCTTTGCGTTGCGTCAAATATTTCCTTATATTAAACAACTTAGTAAAATTTAATAACCATAAAGGAAAAACTATTGTTGATGCAGTGACACAATTTTGACATGTTAACATAATATTAAAAAAGCCAAATACTGAGCACAAATCTTTATTCATACGATAAAGTAGTTGGAGCATAAAGTTTCAAATAATGTAAAGGCCGTATAAATGTTTACCTTATCTCCATCAAACTCCCATACGAATTATCCAATTATTGTAGTCACCTGTCAGTCAGATGGACCACTTTACATTTTGGTAGATTGTGTCATGGTTCAACAGCGTTCTCCACTGCATTCCTTGTTACATTCGATAACATCAATTTTGGTAGCATCAAAGCAAATAAGTATTATTTCACGTATTTTCATGCTACAAAGTCTAAAACTTAAGCAAGTTAAATTAGACGGCTAAAATATTGCACGAAAATTATGAAATTTTGGTCCAATTGAGATACTAAAAATCGAAATTATTTTAGCATACAAAATGCGAGGTACAATCAATTTTGAGAGTCAAACCTGGTTTCTTTCCCTAACATGTTTCTTACGTTATCTCTTGTAAAGGCCAAGGAAGACCATAATATATCAGGTTGACGCCTGGCAGGATAGTGTCTGTTAATGCAAAGGAGAGCCTCTTTAGACTTGTTTGGTAAACCTCCCAGAGCTGTTGTCCAGGTAAAAACGTCAATGGTAGCGNAGTCAGATGGACCACTTTACATTTTGGTAGATTGTGTCATGGTTCAACAGCGTTCTCCACTGCATTCCTTGTTACATTCGATAACATCAATTTTGGTAGCATCAAAGCAAATAAGTATTATTTCACGTATTTTCATGCTACAAAGTCTAAAACTTAAGCAAGTTAAATTAGACGGCTAAAATATTGCACGAAAATTATGAAATTTTGGTCCAATTGAGATACTAAAAATCGAAATTATTTTAGCATACAAAATGCTCATGCTACAAAGTCTAAAACTTAAGCAAGTTAAATTAGACGGCTAAAATAATGCACGAAAATTATGAAATTTTGGTCCAATTGAGATACTAAAAATCGAAATTATTTTAGCATACAAAATGCGAGGTACAATCAATTTTGAGAGTCAAACCTGGTTTCTTTCCCTAACATGTTTCTTACGTTATCTCTTGTAAAGGCCAAGGGAGACCATAATATATCAGGTTGACGCCTGGCAGGATAGTGTCTGTTAATGCAAAGGAGAGCCTCTTTAGACTTGTTTGGTAAACCGCCCAGAGCTGTTGTCCAGGTAAAAACGTCAATGGTAGAGTCACTTTATGATCACTCTCCTCAGTACAGTTTGTGGTAGAGAGTGGGTGCTTCATTTCGTTTCATATCAATCCAATTAACATAGAGGTCAGTAAGTGATCGTTTCAGGCTTCTATGTCTTTTTTGATTTGTGTGTGTGACAATTTAAACTAAATGAATCGGTCTCAGTATCCAAAAGACTTTTAATGATTACAGGGTGCGAAAATTTTGGTACCCAAGACTGACTCCACCTCAGCGAAATGTGACAGCCCTAGTTCTACACGAACCCAGAAAAACCTGCCATTAAAAAAACCCTCTCTCTTTAGCTTTTAATTATGTCAAGAGCTTTCCTTCCAATTTTATTTCAGCATGAAAGATTTCTTCATTTTGAGTCCCCTCATTTTCTTGAGCTATTTAAGGTGTCTGAATCCAGTGTTAGTACTAGTGGTCTTTATGCTAAGGGCGATTAACCTTGTTTCGACTAGGGTCTAAAACGTATCCTCATGGTCCTGCTATCTATGCTCGACCGGCTATTCCAGGTTTAGAGTACAATAACCTGACTTTAAGAGCAACTTATGTTACTAAATCCTGTAATGCTGAGGTATGGAGTACTATACTTAGACACAATACTGAAATAAAAGTAAATTGCACCGGATTAACTTTGGATAGATACCTATGTCTTTTGTGGTAATCTGCTTTACCGGCTGACCTTAATTCTTTTCTTTGATTTCACCGTCTCCCAAAAGTAGGTAAGGCCACCTTATTCAGTCTCATGGGCATGTCTTCCACAGAACGGCTAATTTCTTTCCATCGTAGGAATATCTCACTCCAATAAATGAGAACATTGGAAAGTATACTGAATCCTCTACATTAGTTATAATTTCACAACTTTCGTTTCGCGCCTTCTTTTTGTGACATCAAGCGGCATATTACGTTGTAAAAAGTATCTGGTAGTCCCAATAGTTCAGTTAAATGAGCAGATGTTGAAGGATACCAAATACACTGGGTCGGACATAGAGTCTGATGCAGCCTCCATTGACTGCATGTTTTTCCTTATGCACTGTATGTGGAAAGGTTCACTGTACTATACTCCACTGTACTGTATAGTACTTAACGTTTCAACTCGGTATCCAATCAGCCGGAACTCGTATTCCGAAGGTAGATTTTTATCTTCCTTTGACTCTTATACCAAGCAACTTATATCCCGAAGTCTTCGTTAGCTCCATTTATTATTACGGGAAAATTATAGTAAGAAATAATAAGATGTATACGAGCATATTTATTCAAAGAAAATATACAGCATTTTTTCATATCAATATACTCAATAACATGTAATTCACAAGTATAACTAATTTTTTAACATCCAGTACCAGTTGCTTAGAAAAATATAGGCGTTACTTTCCCGTTTACTAAATACGATGCTTTTTATGTTTCAAAGGACTAATGGTATTATTAGTGACAAAAGTACGAGAAAATCAGGAGAGGATCAGTTCATCTACATGTCCAAAAATAACTGGTAGGTATATTTTGATCCATCTTTAAAATCACATAAGGTTCTCTCTAAAATCCTTTGACATAAAACTAATTCCTACGGCTAGGCCCTGTTCCCCGATTATTTTATACCGCCCTATTTTAATACCTGGCTTAGCCAATGTCTCTTATCCATATTCAGAGATACACTAGTGTAGATTGTACTGCTTATTCTCCTACTGCCATTTAGTAGCTATACACTAAAAATTACTAGATAAAAAAAAGAACGCGCTTTTAAAGCGAAAATTAAATGAACAAGCAACGAGAGGGAGGGCAGGCTGTAAAAAGGTTTGAGTTGAAAAATGAAAAATGGAAGGTAAAAGGTGACGGTAAAAGGGTGACAGAGTAAGAGAGAAAAATGTTTGTTTATTAAGAAAGAGAGAGAGAGAGAGACACACACACACACACACACACACACACACACAGCAAGAGACACAGCGAGAGAGAAAAGAGAGACAGAGACAGAAAACACAGCGAGAGAGAGAGACACACACACAGAGAGAGAGACACACACAGAGAGAGAGAGAGAGAGAGAGAGAGAGAGAGAGAGAGAGAGAGAGAGAGACAGAGACAGAGAAAGAGAGACAGAGACAGACAGACAGACAGACAGAGAGAGACAGGGAGAGGAGAGACAGGCAAAGAGAGAGAGACAGACAGACAGAGATCTTGTGTAAATGCTAAGCCACATAGGGTACTATAGTTGTACTCCTTAGCTTTCTTTCAAGCCTTGCTTTGTAAAACAGCAACTCATAATATGGGCCATCTGGCTTCCCTAGGAATTCCTGAACGAAAGAGATCACATCGAGTGAAAAGCAGACAACAGGAAGCAGAAGGGGAGAGAGCGAGAGGGGTGCAAAGAAAAGGAAAAAAGTAAGGGGAGAACAAAAAGGAAAAGGAAGAAAAAGAAAATAAAAGGAAAAGAAGAGTAAGGAAATAAAAGGAAAAGAAGAGGAAGGAAATAAAAAGAAAGGACAAGATGAAGTGGT
>RDPX01000043.1:0-39413 GCA_003991215.1 Morbakka virulenta | reverse complement strand
AGAAAGAGAGACAGAGACAGACAGACAGACAGACAGAGAGAGACAGGGAGAGGGAGAGACAGGCAAAGAGAGAGAGAGAGACAGACAGAGATCTTGTGTAAATGCTAAGCCACATAGGGTACTATAGTTGTACTCCTTAGCTTTCTTTAAAGCCTTGCTTTGTAAAACAGCAACTCATAATATGGGCCATCTGGCTTCCCTAGGAATTCCTGAACGAAAGAGATCACATCGAGTGAAAAGCAGACAACAGGAAGCAGAAGGGGAGAGAGCGAGAGGGGTGCAAAGAAAAGGAAAAAAGTAAGGGGAGAACAAAAAGGAAAAGGAAGAAAAAGGAAATAAAAGGAAAAGAAGAGGAAGGAAATAAAAAGAAAGGACAAGATGAAGTGGTTGGGTGGAGGAGTAACGCGATACAAAGAATGATGAGAGAGAATGTAAAAGAGAGGATAAGAAAAGAAGAAAAAAGATGAGCAGAAAGAGAAACCGGTAGAAGCGACTTAAATGGGAAAGAAGGGAGTAGGATAACGAACGTGGAAAAGAGACAGGGTGATTGAGAGTACACAGGAAAATAGGAGACGGAGAAAGAGGACGGAAGGAAAGAGCAAAAAAAAGAATAGTTTAAATATATGTACGTATACGCAGGTTTGGCTGTGTATTTATATAAGGAATAAGAAGAAAGCAATAAACTAAAAACAAACATATTATGAGGATGGAAAAATAAAAAAATTAAAAAAATGTAGTAGCAACCTTAAAGGTTAAAGATGATATTTCTGCTTCATAAATCCTACTAGGAAATAGCAAGGCCATTATTAAGTAAATCAAGAACCTTGCGTTGTATTTATCTATACATTTGAGTTTTAACTTTCGATCGATGAAAAACTTCAGGATTCACTTCCATTTTGCTGTTGTTGCTGCTTCAGCTGCACCTGCTGCAAGTCTTGAATTTTCAACCAATTCATTGAAGATGATATTCAAAAAAGCTTCAACGGCAACTTTTATTTCCCTGGATTAACAACAGAAGAAACACATAAATTTGATAGATTAGTTAATGACATCTTGAATAACTACATAAAGAATATGATACCATTAACAAAGGGTTGACCCTTTCAGCCACTGTCAGAGCCTTTGATTAATCTAAGTTAATAAACGAGCAGCGGCTTTGCTTGAGGAATCATTCTTAAGTGCCTCCTACTGAAAGGAATTTATCTCTGGTGGTATTAATTGAGGTTGGTAACAGATACAATTAAAGGAAAGGCTTTGGTGCTCTTATTATTTTTTACAACTTATTGCTTTATATACCGTTATCAGCAAAGGATTATTGTGCACGACCATTTGAAAAGGCTAGACTGACCTTCGAGTTTAACTAACACAATTTTTCCCATTAGCATGGTCAAAATAAAAAATATTTATTATTGTATGAAGCGTACTCAATAACAGTAGCAGTTGTGAGAAAATGTGAACAGTTTGCTTCTGTGTTAAACGTGATTTTGACCATTTGCCTTAAGACTGTAATCCATTCCGTATAGTTTGGAACCGACAGAAAATCTCACTTTGGAAAGCAAACAAAACCAGCGTTTAAACAATTTCAAGCATTTTAAAAAGCTATTTATATTAATTTCAAATTTCTTCTATTAACACAGAAAAACCGGGTATTATCATTTTGGTTAATTTCGTCCAGTTTTTTTATTCACGAAACATGGCATATTTTTTCTCAAGGTTCTCCGACCACATATGGTCTCTTGGCTGTACTTTGCATCCCTGCCCTATCGGAAGAATACTTTGGCAAAGGGTTAAAAGTATATCTGAGATTTATGATCTACCTACATAAAACTACTCCATATCATACCATCCAACATTTATAAATGGAATGACGTCTGTTTACAGGGTTCTTTGAGACCACCAGGAGAAGAGGTAATGGTAATGTTTGTTAAAGAAAAGTGTATATATGATGGTGTTACACAGATTTCCTGTATCTTTATATTCAACCATTTCTGTTCCAACAGTCTCCTATTACACTGACCTGGGAAGTTTTAAAGGTCAAGCGTATGATAACTCAGGGTAGTTGGCTACGCAATATCCAAAAATCACACTCATTTTCTCCAATCAGGTCAGGTTTTTGAGATACGAGGTTGTAAAAGAATGGTTATTAGCACCTTTTATTTCTATTTATTACCCTTAATTTTGGATTTAGTGCTTCACGAAAAGCATGTGTTTAATCTACCAAACTTCAGAAAATAAAGATTATTCATCACACAAAAGCCAATCATAGATAAATGCATTTTTTAGTGACTTTCTCCTGTGCAGAATAACCACCACGTCTCTTTTCACCAAAACACCAAAAGTAGTCCACCAGAAAAATCACATCCCACCGGCCTTGGTAGCGTTCTTCAATAACATGAATGTATGGTGGAAACGCTCTCCCTGTTCCTCACTTAAGTCTTCACAGTTCTGAGGGAAATAGTCTAAGTGAGATCATAGAAAGTACATACTGACATGCGAGCCCCTAATTTTCCTTAATCTAAAGTTCTTCAGGAGGTAGTCGACTTCTTTCTTGCATTCTACATTCCGGTTGTTTCCAAGAAGGATTGTAATTACTGACTTAAGCGACAGCCAAGCAGACAGCTCAGCTGCACTCAGCGCATCATCAAACACTGACTATTTCACGAGTTCCCGTATCTAAGGCCCATAAAAATGGCAGCCTTAAGCTTTTCAAAGCTTATCCGAGGAAACGTCTGCTGAAGAAAAGTAAACCCTTTCCCTTCCCTACCCACTACCTTTACAAAGTTCTTCGTAAGTCCCAGTTTGATATGTAAGGGTGGAAGTAATATCTTGTTTGGTTTACCAAGAGGGCGAGACTAAACATTGTGCGAACCAGGTTCCAACCCAAAAAGTCTTATCTTTGCGGCCATTTTAGTCTGATATAATTCTGATCATCCGCGCGACTATTCCACAAGCAAAGAAAGCATGAACACTTTGTGTATCCACCCTGTAGTCCTAAAACCAATCCAACAACCTTAAGGTCCCCACTGGTCAGCCAACCATGGTCAGGGTAGTTCAGAGCGGACAGCAACTGATCCATGTTGTCGTGAGTTTCTTTCATTTGCACAGAATGACCAATCGGAATCGAAGAGTATTTACTTCCATTATGAAGGAGAATTGCCTCGAGACTTCTGCTAGACGAGTTGATTACAAGTCTTCATTCCGTAGCAACATAGTCCATCCCCATTGATTTCATCAAATCAGCAATGTTGTTGCAGTAAATCAATGATGAGTCTCTCTGGATTGCAAAGAACTGTCTAAATTCTCTTTCATGCTCTCGATACCAGTAAATCGTTTTCCAGGTGAAAGCAAATTGTTCTCACAGAGACCGGAACCCAGAAGCTGTGCCGATTTCTTTTAGAGGTTTAAGTCTCATTTCAGGTCATTGAGATCTGTTTGTGTTGTAGGCACTTCCCAGTCATTCTCTTCTGGCATGTATTCTTCACCCTCTGTTCTGTCATATGTGTTATCAAATCCCAATTCAGAGCTAGATTCCATTGCAACATCTGGCTCTGAAACAGGTAGGCCTGGACCATGAGGGACTGTTTTTATGGCAGATGGAACATCGAGATATTGAACACAATGCTTTTTCTTGCGATTGATTCCTTGAAGACTAGTCATGCAAAAACAGCAGTCTGTCACATGATCTTTACACTCTCTCCACATCAAAGGAACAGCAAATGGCATACTTTTCCTTTCTCGAATCACGGAAGTCCTCAACCTACGTTTTGTAGCTAACATGGGGTGCGAATGGCTTGTCCTGGTCTCCAAGCTTTACTCCAAAGTAAGCATGATATGCTTTTTCATAAAATCAGTTATTTTTGCAGGGCAGGCAGGAAGAACCACATTACCACATAAAAATCAGAACCTGTCAGGATGATTTGAACATTTGCGATCCATTCTCTCTTGATATAGCATACTAAATAGAAACACTACATCTTTTTCTTGCAATTTCGAGTCACATTGACAGGTGTTCAGATCCGCTAAACAATAAATGATCATCCAGGTGTAAACAGAAAAAGTTTCAGCTTCAGTTTCCATATCAAAACAAAGATTGGGCCGGCTACACCCTGTTTTTCTTGAACTGAATATTTTCCAAGGGTCAAAACGTGCACTAATCCTATCTCAAAAAGTTGACCTGACCAAAGAAAATGAATGATACTTTTAGATGCAGCGCACCAAAAAAATACACAAATCAATTGAAAAACCTTCGATCTTTGAGCAAAACTTTTTAAACGCAGGCCAGTGTTATAATTGTATAATGACACTAAAGACTACCCGATAACAAAAGCTTTCTCGCAACAAGCTATATGACAAGACAACATTAATGTCAACGAAAGTTGCATAAAGTCGGCTTAGATTAGTAGGTCGCTGTGTTTAAACCTCCAGAGGAAGTGACTGGAGATGTTTTTATTGCAGCAATTAACCGTACGAACAAATGTTGAACAAAAAGCAAGTTCATAAGTAAATACTCTGATGAAAGATATGAATCTGGCAGCCAAGAGAGACTTAAAAAGTGCCATGGCGAATACGGACAGCAGAAGGATGCGTGTAAACTCACTGCGGCCTAACTACTGACCAAGGTAGCTGGGTCGATACAATTACAAACTTCTTGTACCTTATCTCTGTGTTTAGAGACTGGTAGAAAACCTTGCAAGGGTTAAGAAGATATTCTGGTCGCGATAAATAACAGTATGCACACTAAATAAAGAGGAGGTTCGATACTGGCCAAAAACTACTGTCTTTTCCGTGGCACTAAGTTTTTCAAGATGAATAAAGCAAATTCCTCGGTAACAGGACAATACCTAACACCGTCCCTAGAGATTGGGGTACAGTTTTATGTTAAATAACTGATATATACTGGTGGTAGAATAAAGAAGATTATGTTATTCCTTATTTTGATCTTTTCTATTTCACCTCTACTGACACATCCTGTATCACACCGTAATACCTTGAATAAAAACAATAAACGACGATAAATAATTCTTAATAAAATTGTGTAAAGTTCTTAAATTTAGCAATTAGGTTCGTTCGTTCGATTTCGTGTCTCGGCTACAGCGTTTATACCCAGTAGCGGGAACATGATATTGCCGATGGTGTGGGCTCCTCTAAGTCAGCAAAGTTGAGCAGTTAGGTAATATGGCCTGTCTAATTGTAGGGGGTTTCAAAGTATGATTCTTGAAAAATCTATATCCTTTCGATGTATAACTGCCCTTTAGTCTATATATTTATCTTTAAAGGTCCACAGCCCTAACATTTGATCAGCTCTAAACTATGTAAACAAACTGATGTCTTTACCTTACTTATCAATATTATATGAACAATACTGCCTTTCTCAATCGACTAGATGTTATTTTTAACTGGTTATCCATTGCCACCAAACTAGTCACCATGCCACTGCCCAAATGACTCTTTACCTTAGAGATTATCTCCAAGAGTGACAGAAGAATGCAATGTGTTTTGCCTCCTCCAGGCATTAGGAGTTTTTGTAGCTGTTCTTCAAAACATCAGTCTGACTGGAAAAGACACCTAAGAAAAGGCTGAAGGAAGTGAAACCACTGTCTGAAAAAAATACCAGAACTCTGCAGGATGTTCTGGATCTGGAAGAACGTTGCACATTTATGCAAATATGTCTTAGTCGATTTAAATGAATGAAGATCACATATGTAATCAAAAGTCTGTTACTGAGAGGAATGAATTTCACAACCAGCTGGTCAGGCCAAGGAATTGAAACGTTACTTCTATTCTGGTATGTGACATTTTTGTCACGCTAATTTCATTTGAATGTGACTTGTGGTGTTTGTTTTGTGACCATATTGTTTCAAAATAAACTTGTGATTATCATCTAAAAAACGAATAGACACAAGTTATTTTATGCTCTGAGGATAATGGAAGTTAACAGTCTGCATGTCTTAGATTATGTCAAAACAATGATTTAAAATATAACAATAAATAGTTACAGGTTTTTGGTTGAACAGCTTTATACTTGTTCTCTATATGTGTTTTAACTTGGCTTCGTTATCAGATGCAGACATGCATTAATTTTTTAATTATAAGCTGGTCTATTGCGAAATTAAATTACAGTTCTTTCTTGACCACACTATATATTCATTGTAAAAGAAACAAGGATACCCTAAGTTTAACCAGAAAATCGAGAAAGCCGCCTCTCGATCTTTTCTTGTTTAACTTTTACATTTAGGCTTTTAGCCAAAATGTAATTTTGCATTTAGGTTTTAGCCAAAAAATTAATTTTGCATTCAGGCTTTTGGCCAAAATGAATTTTTGCATTCAGGCTTCTGGCCAAAATGAATTTTTGGATTTATGCTTTTAGCAAAAATGTAATTTTGCATTTAGGTTTTTGTCAAAATTTATTTTTAGATTTATGCTTTTAGCAAAAATGTAATTTTGCATTTATGCTTTTAGTAAAAATATATTTTTGCATTTAGGCTTTTGCCAAAATGTACTTTGGCATTCAAGCTTTTGGCCAAAATGAATTTTTGCGTTTAGGCTTTTAGCAAAAATACATTTTTACATTTAGGCTTTTGGCAAAAATGTACTTTTGCATTTAGCCTTTTAGCAAAAATGTATTTTTGCATTTAGTGTTTTGCCAAAATGTACTTTGGCATTCATGCTTTTGGCCAAAATGAATTTTTGCATTTAGGCCTTTAGCCAAAACGCATTTTTGCATTTAGGCTTTTGGCAAAAATGTATTTTTGCATTTAGGTTTATAGCAAAAATGTATTTTTGCATTTAGGCTTTTAGCAAAAATGTATTTTTGCATTTAGGCTTTTAGCAAAAATGTATTTTTGCATTTAGGTTTTTAGCAAAAATGTATTTTTGCATGCAGGCTTTTGGCAAAAATGTACTTTGGCATTCAGGCTTTTGGGCAAAATGTATTTTTGCATTTAGGCTTTTAGCAAAAATGTATTTTTGCATTTAGGCTTTTAGCAAAAATGTATTTTTGCATTTAGGTTTTTAGCAAAAATGTATTTTTGCATGCAGGCTTTTGGCAAAAATGTACTTTGGCATTCAGGCTTTTGGGAAAAATGTATTTTTGCATTTAGGCTTTTAGCAAAAATGTATTTTTGCATTTAGGCTTTTAGCAAAAATGTACTTTGGCATTCAGGCTTTTGGCAAAAATGTACTTTGGCATTTAGGTTTATAGCCAAAATGTATTTTTGCATCTAGCTTTTTGCCAAAATGTACTTTGGAATTCAGGCTTTTGGCAAAAATGTATTTTTGCATTTAGGCTTTTAGCCAAAACGTATTTTTACATTTTTGCTTTTGGGCAAAACGTATTTTTTGAATTAGGTTTTTGGTCAAAAGGTATTTTTGCATTTTGGTTTGTGGCCAAAATGTATTTATTTATACGATTTATCTTAATATACTGTGTTAACTATCGGTGATTTTTTACCATTATATCTTAAATGTGTATATAATATTGTTCTGGGGTAATTTATCAAAATAAGCGTAAAATATCCCTCGGAAAATTAACAGGTGCAATGATGGAAATGCAAATGGATACTTCATTATTTTATATGAATATTTTACCAAACTTTGAATGGTTTATGGCACGAGAGGTAGAGGAAGACCGAATGATATAACGGATATAACGACAACATCAAGTATGGTTCAGTTGTACAGAATGGCGCAGAGTAGAAGGAAATGGAGAGCGTTTTTATTTTGAGCCTCCGTTAAAAATGATGATGATGATTTTACCAAACAGTACCTGATTTTAATTATGCACTGCTTTGTCTGTAAGCTTGAGTTAAAAAATTTACCCCCTGACGTCTTAAGAATACATATGATTTAATCCCCCCAATCAGCCTCTTTAGTTTTAATGATCCACGATACACCCCTGGCTAGAATGGGATAAGATGCAATATTCGCACAAGCCGAAAATATGACGTTAGAGGAAGTTGGTCATTTCGAACACTGATGTCAATGGTTTTTTGAATATCATATCCTTTCCTTATTTGGAAAACCTTTTGGTGCCTGGTGTTGGTTTATGTTGTCTTTTTTTTAACGAAAGCTCCTCTCAACGATGTGATTTCTGTTATTTTGCCACCATTTTCTTTGACAACCCAAAGCGGTGCCACAAGAGATGGATAAAATGATACACGATAACATATACTTGTTCTACGCCCGTGTAGAGGAGATTGTGTTTGGAAACGAGATCGTGTCAATTGGCTGTATTTATGGGCTTCTTTGCTGCTGACTTTGACGGAATATTCCCACTAAGGAATCGTTCACATATCATGTAATCAACGTTTGGTCTATTTATACTCCCCCCTTCCCCTTGTGATCAATTGTAATCATTTGATGACACCCCTACAAAAATTACGTCATCATATACTTACCCCCTAATCAATTCTGCAATAATTGGTGCACCCTCCGAAAAAGTACCCCATGATCTACCCCTTGGGCTTTTCAAGCGCCACAATTAAACAACAACAACAAAGACAAAAAAAACAACGAGAACTATCACGAATCGTAGTGCATATTGAATTTTTTATTCAGTTTTTCTATTATATGTATGAAAGCGATTACCTTCTTCTTTCTCTGTCCTCTGCTCCCGTCAGGGGTCGCCACAGCGGATCATACGTCTCCATTTGGTACGGTACTCAGCGTCCTCCCTTCTCACTCCCAGCGCCCTCATGTCCGCTTCAATAGCATCCATGTAACGTCTCCTTGGTCTTCCTCTTTTCTTCCTCCCTGGCAGATGCATCTCTAACATTTTTCTTCCGATATAGTTCTCTTCCCTTCGCATCACATGTCCAAACCATCTAACTTCACGTTCAACTCTCTGAGCTTCTTCAGTTCTGACTTCTCGGGGGTTTTCGGTGTTCATGAGGCCTTCAAAGTAACGTTTCCATCTTTCTAACACCTTATTTTCACCTTTTAATAGTCTAATCTGCATCCTTGATGACTCTAACATGTTGGATGTTCTTTGATGCCTTGTCCCTTTGCTTCGCAATCTGGAATAAATCCTTTTCTCCTTTCTTTGAGTGCAGTCTGTCATAAAGGTCGTTGTACGCTTCTTCCTTCGCTTTGGCTACCTCTCGTTTTGCTTGCTGTNTCGCATCACATGTCCAAACCATCTAACTTCACGTTCAACTCTCTGACCTTCTTCAGTTCTGACTTCTCGAGGGTTTTCGGTGTTCATGAGGCCTTCAAAGTAACGTTTCCATCTTTCTAACACCTTATTTTCACCTTTTAATAGTCTAATCTGCATCCTTGATGACTCTAACATGTTGGATGTTCTTTGATGCCTTGTCCCTTTGCTTCGCAATCTGGAATAAATCCTTTTCTCCTTTCTTTGAGTGCAGTCTGTCATAAAGGTCGTTGTACGCTTCTTCCTTCGCTTTGGCTACCTCTCGTTTTGCTTGCTGTCTTCTAGTCACATATTCCATTCTATCCTCCTCTTGACCTGATCTGGCAAATGCCTTCTTTGCTTCCTTCTTGCTTTGGATACTCTCTTGTACTGCATCATTCCACCACCTTGTCTGGTCTACTGGCACTTGGTGTTACCCCCAGGACTGACGTGGCTGGTTCTCGGATATTTTCAGTAAGTTCAGACCAATTTTCAAACACATCCGTGACTGAACTTAGTTCTTCTTGTAACTCACGATTAAACTTCCTCCGACACTCAGCTACTCTCAGCTTCCAGCACTTTATTCTTGGTTCAACTGGCCTTTTACTTTTCCTCTTGGTTTTAATCATAAGCTTGCATATTACCACGTTATGCTGTGAAGCAACACACTCTCCTCCAAGTACAAAGCAGTCAGTAACTTCGTTCAATTGCCTTTTTCTGTAGCCTAGGTAGTCCACTTGGGTACTCCTTCCACCACTTTTATAGGTGATTCTTTGGTCCTCTTTCTTCATGAAGTAAGTGTTTAACACTGCCATCTCTACCCTCTTATTAAAGTCTACTATCTCTTGGCCCTCTTCATTTCTCCTTCCAAAACCATGCCGTCCCATCACCTCCTTACCTCCTCTGTTCCCTTCTCCCAAATGTCCATTAAAATCAGCTCCAATCACACTTCTCTGTCCTCTAGGTATCCCCATGAATATGGTGTCCATGCCCCTCCAAAACTAGTCTTTCTCCTCCTGTGAACACCCCGCCTGTGGTCCGTATGCACAAACCACATTCAGTAGTGCCCCGTCCACATCTACTTTCAGGCTCATCACTCTGTCAGATATTCTCTCCACTCCCCAAACATTATCTGCATAACAGGGTTTCAGCACAATTCCTACACCATTTCTTATGTTGTCTGTTCCATGGTATACTAGCTTGTATCCATTTCCAAGTTGTCTGGATTTACTCCCTTTCCATTTTGTTTCCTGGACTTGTTTCCTAGTATGTCAATCCGTCTTCTTTCCATCAGGTCTTCAATTTCTCTTCCTTTTCCATTCATTGTTCCCACATTCAATTTACCTATTCTCAAGGTCTTCTGGCACTTTTCCTTCCTCTTTTTGCCTCCTCTTCTTTTCACTCTTTTCTTTCGTTCTTCTGCAGTAGCGTAGTTTCCGGTACCACTGTGCTGGTCAGTGGTGCTGGCGGCTGTTATTAACCCGGGCCTCGAACAATCCGGTATGAATTTTCGATTTGTGATCCACATGTTTAGAATTTGGCAGAATTTTCGACAGTCGCATGCCCTTGCAGACGCCAACCACAGTTATCGGCGGTGTGCCTAGCCTTTGGTAATCCAATACCTGCTCACAAAGCAGTGAGGGATTTTTAACCCATTCCTGGGTGAGCAATTTGGTGAGCGTCGGGACTTGTCCACACGCCGGTGGGCCCTGCACCCTGCACCTAACGGGGAGCTCATCCTCCGGATAAGAAAGCGATTACCAAAAAGAGGAAAAGAAAACAAAATATGCTATTAATTATTTTTTCATTTGCTTATGTCATCAAACGTGTTGATACCCTCCCTCATAATCAAACATAATCAATTTTGATGACCCTCTCCTCCCTCCTTGATTACGTAATATGTGAACAATTCCCAAGGAAATGAACATTTAGTGCAGCAATTTCAACCGCTCCACCCCCATCCCTTGTTAGGGCCTCGTTCCAATGTAATTTAAGAAATTCAAAAGTCGGATTTTACAGTTTCCCAGAACAATAACAATGTGTTTTTTGCTGGAGGTATTGCTTTGTTATTTTTCTTCTTTTGGTATGCCAGCACAGTAGAATCCCCAATGATGTCATTTAATTACGCCACATTTTACAACATGTAAACACAATTTTGAAAAAGTGTCCGTTCCAAAACATAAAATAATCTTACATGACAGAGAAAAAAAATTTTTTCTATCACTATGAAACTAAAAAAATGTTAACTCACTTAAGACACCATTCCGCATTTTTGATCTTTTGGTTACTTTCGATTTTCTTTCTTCGTTTAATACTCTTGTACAGCTGTCAACACTGAATGGAAAACGAGTGTAGGGTCGGTTGCTGGTGAGATCAGTCAGAGCTTCAATATAATACACAGCAAGTCGAAGAACGGCAAGTTTCGACAATTTCTGATCGTCAGAATAGCTAGGAACAGCTTGACGAAGTCTCTCAAACGCTGCCCCTAGTGTATGTACCCTTGTACGCTCCCTTGCATTAGCCATTAGGCGTTTTTGAATTGCCATTTTTTCTCGTTGAATATTTTCCAAATGAAATTTATAAGCACGCTTTGGTTTCTGTAATTTACGATCGTTGTGATGTCCTCTCCCAGTTACGGAATTAACAGGTGTAAATGCGGACAAACGATATTCAATATGAACCGATGATTTATTTTTGTCAGTCGCATGATCCATAGCCTCTAAATCATTTTTGACTTTTTCTTCATTCTGATTTTCGTCCAAATGGACATTCTCGTCTCGTTGGAGAGGCCCAATATACTTCCAATGTTCATCGCATTGCATATCCTCTATTTTTCTCTAAAACTTTTAACTAACAATTAATGTCACTTCTTGACTAATTATGGCAATGCAAAAATATCCCATACAGAATGTCTTCACTTCGACAATGTTCCATTTCAATTGGTTGTGATACTATTTCAGAACAATTGACTTGCAATTTCCAATGAAGACACAAAATTAGCTCTAATAGAAAAAGTTCAAATGTGAACGATTTTCCTTTGCTTGTAGAAATATCTTATTTAAAAATCCTTACAAAATACCAATCCCCATGTAGGGATTCCTCCTTTGTGGTTCCTGCTTCTTCTTCATGTCAATCTTTACTGAAACTGGAACGACTGTATCTACCAAAGTTTTTAAAAAAGAAACGACCTAAGTCCTTTTCATTAATCTTTGCGAACATGTTCAGTCATTAGATAAAGCAAAAACAATACAAAGCTGTCATTAAATGGACAAAAAAACCTGGTTCATAGTCATTCAGGTTGAACATCTGTTGAGATAAAAACATAAGAGCGAGCGGCAATCTTTGAGGATCACAAACATAAAACTTCACTTCACTCTTCATTAGCGTTACACACCATTCATTGTAACGCCTTTCTTATAACTGTTTTAATTCAACTAAGACAATAAAAATATGCTATCTGACTGATGTACTTGCCACCAAAATAATATTTATGTTTCATAGATACCCGTCACTAACATCTAGGAAAGAAAAGCCTGTGAAGGAAATCTTTTGTTGAACCTCGGTATCACTTATAATTCATCTCCCGATTCTGTGTTATTAACAGAAAACAGGTGTTTCCATTGAGGAAATCGTTAAAACTAAAACAACATTACTGATTCAAGACCCCATTGTCAGAAAAGCCTTCGAGATGACAAAACATATTCATTTGGTTGTACTCCCAAGATACATGATACAAACTAAGCTTTGCTCACTGGCACACGATAAGCACGTGCCCCAGTGCTGAAAATAACTCAAGCTGTTACGTGATTGATGGAGCTCAAATCTTGGGTTAACGAAACGCAGGAGGGAGCAGCGTTCCAAAATTGGGTTCCGGTCCCTGCAACCCTCCAAGCACCTTTTAAGGAAAGCAAAAGTATAACCTGGACTGAAAACATGCTGGAGAAAGTTTGCCCCCACCCCAAAGTCAGTGAGGTGGAAGTAAAAACTCAACTCGGTTTTTCATTTCAATCCATGGGTGGCTTTTGATTTTTGTCAGTTCTAAAGCTTTTCGCAGCTTAATAACGAGAACCTGGAAGCTCTGGTCTGTAGTGGAGCTGTACTAATCACAAAGCCACGGCCTCTCGTGTGAGGCAAACGTCAGAGATTATTTCATGGGTATTTAATTAGCTTGCATGATGCAACAAAAACGCTTACCATGACACATTGAAAAATTTCCTGGTGAGTTGTCAAAGCTTGAGGAACCAGAATGTAAAGGAAGATGGTAAAAACTCGTGAAATGTTTGCTGCTGTTAGCTAGGCAATGGATTTATTTTGTTTATCTATCGGTCTGTCTGTTTCATCAAGCCGACAGGCACATAATGTTTTTGTCTGTGCATCAGTTATGATTGTTGTGGAGTTGTCTCCAAATAGCACTGATTTGAATCGAAATCAGTTTTCTTTCAGAAACGTCTCAGTGACATGATGCTCGGACCTGGCGATAAGTTATTGGGAAAGGAGAGCACAATGTCGACCAAAGCAAGTTTTCTTTTCATCTGTCTGGCAGTTAAAACTTACATAGGACAATATCAATCATACATCTCCTCTATATTATAGCTATACTCTAGATACTCTGCTTTTCAAATAGCTAAATACCACAAAATCCTGATAGCACTAAAGCAGCTAAGCTAAATACAGATATAGAACTAAATACAGCAAATTGCTCCTGCAATGCATCAGCCCTTGTTGCCAGGATAACTAATTTTTTTAACAGTCGGTGACTGAAAATCCGAAATTCCCAAATTTCTAGCCAATAGGTCCAGTCAATAGAAATAATGTCAACAAAAGCAATTACAAACCAAACCAAATACCAAAAATCATGAAGAGGGGATAGTGGGGGATGGGGGAGGGAAGAAAATTGGAAAGATAACACCCAGTTCGCTTGTTCGTACCCAACCTGGACTTAAGACTGACTAACTGCACCAGCCAACAAGTTATTAAATTCTATCACGGTGTACTTCTCTCCAGCCCATTCATTCTCTTTCTTCAAATAGTATTAATCATGTTCGTGCAGTGAAATATTGTACTACTTTCATAATCCAGAGTCTGACATACGCAGTCCAGAACTTAGCAGCCCAGAATAACCAAACAGCTACGTATGCACTAAATCAGGGAAACCGAAGACCACGAGGGACCTGTCACTTAAGTTGTGAGCTTGGACATTTCCGGAGAAACTGTCCTCAAAGTTAAAACACGGCTAGATATCACAAGGTATCAGCAGAAAAGAACTTGAAACCAAGCACAAAATAAGAAACGAATACACAGGTTCAAAATTCCGGCCCAGCCCCGGGAAGAAAGCAGTAGTCTTGACGTCACGATGTTAAGAAAGTCGAAGAGGGGATCCCAGCTTCTTTGAGGAAAACCGATGATATCCCCGTAAATATGAATTGTTTATTGGTGTTCAGACGTGCCAAGGAAGGAGTTTGGGTGAGAGGATCCGTGAATAACGTCATTTTGAACATTTGTATTGATACTGGAGCAAAATTTTCGATTATTCATTATGAATTTTAGGAAAAGTGAACTTAAGCATCAACATCACAGACACATGTATACGGCTATTTGGAGCCGGGGATAGCGCTTTACCTGTAATTCGTCAAGGAAAGATATGGCTTGCAATGGGAAATAGGAAGTTTAACCTGCCAGTGATTATTGTTGAACAATTCAAATTTGATTGATTGTTGGGAGATGACTTCATGAGGAAAGAGAACATTGTAATTAGTTATGGCAGGAAACGTCTCAAAATCAGTGATATCGAAGTTCCATTTCAAGTCTTAACGTCTGAGTGTGTTGCTGTTTTGGGTTCAGTAATCCACTTTCCTGCAGGGACACCTGTGGGTGTCAGATCAGAATTGGAAGGAAATCACTGACATAACTTTATTTGAGGAACGGCAGTTAGTGAAAAAAGATGAACGTGTGTTGATTTCCGCTGTTGTCACCAAAGCTGATGATTACGGTTCTGTTCTACTTGAGTTGATCAACACAACACGCAATAAGATCGTTTTACAGCCTTATGCAAAGTTAGTTCATCTGCGGCCATTTGAGTCTGAAGTCAAGTCAGTTGACGAAGAAAAAACTGTTGAAAATTTCACCGAAGTAACCATTGAAGATCTCAGACTCAGGCACCTTGCAGATAAACTGCAGTCAGCCTTTGTTAACGTCCTGAAGAAATGCCATGTGTGGGCAACGCCAAACGAGTTGAAAACAACTCATCTTGTAGAGCATCCACTCAATGTGGAAGGATTCCAGCCAGTCAGACAGCGGCCATACCGTATACCAGAAACAAAGAGGAAGCAAATTGCAAAAGAAGTTACGAAAATGCTACTTTCAAACGCCATACAGCTTTCAGTAAGCCAATGGAGCAGTCCAGTTCTATTGTTGGAAAAACCAAACGGCGAATTCCGATTATGTGCGGACTACGGGCAGGTCAATGCTGTGACTAAGAAAGATGCCTACCCAATGCCTCGGATAGATGAAACACTCGATGCTCTTGAAAAAGCAGCCTGGTTACCAACCCTTGATCTACAATCCTACAGATACCAGTAAGAGAAGCTGACCGAGAGAAGACGCCCCGCCCTTTGCAGCCCACCATGGACATTAGGAATTCAAAGTGATGCTGTTTGGGCTTGCCAATGCTCCTCCTACGTTTCACCGATTGATGCATTTGGTTCTATCCGGATTGCATTGGACGTATTATCTAGTTTACTTTGACGATGTGGTGGTGTTTGCGCCGAGAGAAGAACATTTGATTTGATTGGATCTGGTATTGCACAGGATTCCAAGCGCTTGTTTGGATTTAGAGCCTTCAAAGTGTCACTGGATGAAGAAATCTATTAAGTTCGTTGGACATATAATTTCTGAAGAAGGAGTGGCTGTGTATCCTTCAAAAGTCGAATCTGTTGCAAACTTTCCAATTCTGAAGAATGCTACTGGCGTCAGACGTTTTCTTGGATTAACATCTTTCTACAGAAGATTTATTCCTGACTTCGCTAGTTGCTCCAAAGAACTCGCCGATTTGACGAAGAAGAAGAGAATCTTTCGTTGGACAGAGGAACTTAACAGTCCTTGGACCATCTAAAGACGTGTTTAAGATCAACAGCCATCCTAAGATGTACAGGTTTCAGCTTGCCGTTCAAGCTACACACCGATGCATCTAATTATGGATCCGTGCTTACTCAAGATACGTCAAAAGGAGAAGTCGTCATTGCGTATGCTAGCCGCCTGCTGAAGCCATCAGAGATAAAGCATGAAGTTCTTCAGAAAGAAACATTAAGTGTCATATGGAGCTTCAAGCATTTCTACCAGTACTTATATGCACGTCACTTCACAATCATCACTGACCATAGACCATTGAAATGTTTAAAGACCATGAATGCTCCCAATAATCTATTTGCCAGTTGGATCAGCCAAAGAGCCAAATCGGACAAATGTTAGTCAGATTTCACAACAGCCCCATCCCCGCACCTCCAGGCTTCTTCAGAACTTACCGCAAGTTGCAGATGTCATATTTCTGGCTCACGATGAAATTAGATATCAAACGTCACATACAACTTTGCAACGAATGCACGAAATTCAAATCAATGAAACCAGCGACAAAAACACCTCTAAAGTCGATACAAACGGAATGGCCAATGCAAATGGTTGCAATGGAGTTTGTTGGATCACTACCTCTGTCAGAAAAGGGAAACACATATTCTTTAGCAACGGTGGATCACTTCACAAGATGGCCTGTTGTATTTACTGTCGACAACCTTGAAGCAGAAACTGGTGCCACAAAAACTTTGTGAATTCATACACATTTATGGTTGTCCAGAGCAACTACTGACTGACCGAGGCAATAACTTTACGCCAGCATTAATTAGAGCTATATGTAAACAATTGGAAGTAAAAAAATATTCACTTATTCATTCCGACCATCGTCCAACAGATTGAATGAACATCTTAATGATACACTGTTCAGCGGAGTATAAATGTATACATCACCTGGCTCCCCCCAGGTGAATCCTGGGGGGAGCCACTTTTTTCAGAGTAAAGATTTTTTTCAAAGCCTAGAAAATGTAAATAGTAAAGATAAATAACTTTTTCTTGCTTTCTCTACGCTAAAACATGCCTTTTCTCATTAATCATTATACGTGTGGAGAATAGCACATTGGTCTGGTATTTCGTATGACATGCTACTCACAAAATGCTCGCCTTTTTAATTATCGCGCCTGTTCTACTGTAACCAGGAAACTTGTCCTTACCCTCCTCCAGCATTCGCTTTTTATGCTACAGAAACAAGAGTATCCCGATTTCCAATTTCCAAATCTGGTGAAGGTTGTTTTCGTGTTCAGCAGCTATCGCGACTCATTTTATAACGTTATGTCCCAGCATTGAATTTCGTTGAACACTCAACTGAGGTCAGACACTCCATGTTTTTCTCGAGTGTAATCTTACTCATATCGCAAAAAGTGTGTTTTTCACATAAAACTCGATAAAAGATACTTTTTAAATTAGTTGATAAAAGAAAAAAGAAAAACAAAATAAAGCTACGTCATTGTCAAATCATTTATTCAAATTAACAAATAAAAGCAGTTTACGCCTGTGGTAGCATTTGCTTTTCTTGCAGGGAGGAGTGTCCTTTGTTATTAAGATTTGCAACTTCGAGAAGCAAGTATTTTGACATTCCGTATATGTATATGATGCAAAAACACATCTAATCTTTTTTTAAGCCAAAAGAAGCCTCTGATTCGGCTGTGAAGAAACCAGGAAATGTAATTAATGACATTGAAGACAGAGTGGAGGAAAATAACACAACTTTTTAATGTAAATAGATATGACACTGAAGGAAACCCCGTAAATAATGTACAGTTTCGCCCGGAAAAGTCTTTTGAATTTCTGAAGTCAATTTTTGGAAAACGCGAACGTCGGTGTCAACACCAGTGGTTTAATGACTATAAATGGTTACATTACGATATAAACAAAGACAGCGTCTTATGTTTTTATTGTTCAACTCACCATTCCAAGTTAGTCGGAGAGCATAACAAAGGTTTAGCTTATACATCAACAGGGTTCAGGAACTGGAAAAAAGCCTCTACGTGTTTCCAAGAACATGCGCAAAGTAAGTGCCATGCTGCTGCTTTAACTTACGAAACTGTTGTACCTAAATGTGGCGATCCGAAAGAAATGTTTAGTACCGAGATCATTAAAAAGAGGGAAAGAGAGCGCCAGTATTTGACTATTGTAATGGAATCTTTACAGTATTTAGCTCGACAGGGTATAGCATTTCGTGGTGACGATGATATAGAAAATAATTTTACCCAATTGTTGTTTTTGCGCAGTAAAGATCGTCCGTGGATTACGGATATATTGTTTAATCAAGATGTAGCGAAAAAATATGTTCATCACGATTATCAGGATGAGCTGTTAAACATCATGGCCAATCAATGTTTACAGCACAAAATTTATGACATCAGTAACAGCAAAATGTTTGCTTCTATGTGCGACGAGTACACTGACATTGCAAATAAACAGCAGCTTTCTTTGTGTGCATGCTGGATGGATCAGGACCTCAACCCGTGCGAGGACGTTCTGGGTTTTTATGAATTGCCAAACATAAAGAGTCAGACGATTGTATCAGCTATTAAAGACGCTTTTATCAGGTTAAATCTTCCGATATTTCATCTTCGTGGCCAAACATACGATGGAGCCAGCAACATGTTGGGAAAAAAGAGAGGTGTTGCTGCTCAGTTAAAGTTGATCCAACCGAAAGCTGTTGAAAACCACTGCCACGGCCATTTCCTTAGTCTTTCCATGAGAGACACCGTAAAGTCGTCTAGGATCCAAGGCGATGTAATGGGCACAGTTGCTAAAATTACTACTGTAGTGAAATACTCTCCAAAAAGGAAGCAACTTCTTGGAAGTATCAAAGAAAACATTGAAGTAGAAACTGATGACTTCGAATCTGTAGAACACATTGAGTCTTTATCAAAGTTGTCTTTCACACGCTGGAATGCAAGAGCAACATCGATGAAAAAAGTTATTTCCAACTACGATCCATTTTACAAACTCTGGGAAGTGTGCTTAAGTGAAACTTTCCACCAGGAGACTCGATCTCGCATTATTGGGTGTCAAAACTAAATGACTGAATTTCAGTTTTTCTATGGCCTAAATTTAGCATACACAGTGTACGCACTGACTGACAATCTTTCGAAAACTTTGCAAAAAGAAAAATGTCTGCAGTCGAAGTAAAGTCAATTGCAAGGAGAACTGTCGAGGCATTCGAAAACATGAGAGACAAAGCCTCAGCTGGCCTTTTTTTCGATACCGTAAGCAAAAAAGCATCAAAGTTTGACTTCGGTGCAGACCAAGTCCTTCCAAGAAAAAAAACAAACCCTAATTACAAAACAATGACAAGTTTTTTACGAGTAAAAGGATATTCGAAAGGCGGCTAACTGTACCATCTTTTAACGGTGAGGGAGCATTACCGTGGAATTTATTATGAAGTATTAGACGTCATGATTAGTTCATTGAAAGAAAGGTACAATCAGGCAAGTTTCCTAATTTTCAATAGTATCGAACCCCTTCTATTAGAAAGTGTAAACACTACAGACAAAATCAGTCAGCAAATTGAAGATTCAGTATCTAATATTTATGGTGATGAAATAGACCTGATGTCATTCAAAGTAGAAGCCAACGTTTTGCGCACTATTTTTATAAAGAAGTGTTTTGCTTTAAAAATAGATACGGTGAAATTAAAGCTTGTTCCAAAACAGAGCAAGAGTTGATGCCGAATATAGTACATGCAGTGAAGCTTTTGCTCGTGAACCCTGCAACTTCATGTACGCCCGAAAGATCGTTCTCAACTGCTCGACGGTTGAAAACTTGGTTACGTTCAACAAAGAAGAGCAAACGTTTTAACTCTTTAGCTTTGTTGCATATTCACAAAGATTTAATAGATGATTTATACCAAAAAAGATGTGGTAAACGAATTTTTATTAACAAAGGAGGGAAGACAGAATTATTTATGAAAGTTTGTTTGACCGTTTAGCAATCTTGTTTTGTTTTTATTATATGTTGATTTTTTGTAAGATTCCCTTCCTTTTTAATAACATTTGAAGTGCGTTTTAGCCAATCTAGAGTCCTGAAATTTCAAAACATTTTCAATCACGTCGGCCTAAACCATGGTAGGGCCTTCTTAGACACTAAATTGGCTCCCCACTTCAAAATTCGATTCGACGGACCTGAGAAGCCTTCCACCTGGGACGAATACTTGGATACAGTAAGTACAGAAACATACATCACTCAGTTAAACAAACATATAGCAGCATTCGTGATGTTTGTACGAGAGATAAATTCGCCTTTAGACTTGAAACTGCCTACTACTACCTAATATATTCAGAAGGCTATATCAAAGTCATGCAGAACGAGAGACAACAAAGCATATGCTTTCTTGAAAGAGCTGGTTGCCAAAGAGCAGAAAAGACAGAAGAAGCATCACGATCAAATATCATGGAGATCAGCGTGAAAGACGGAGACAAACTATGGGTACGAGATTTAATCGTCAAGAAAGGTTGTTCTAAGAAGTTCTGTCAACCATGGAAAGGACCTTTCGAAGTATCAAAAGTCATTGGTAAAATCAACGTTGAGATATTCCGGAAGGCAAGAACAAGGTTACACGTGTGAATTTGGAACAAGTAAAACTTGCCCATGACATAGAAGGGAGGCCTGATGAAATCACAAAAGTGTACAATAAACTTCGATCCAGGAACCCCGGTCAAAGATTGGTTACGAAACATTACTTTAAATTTAATGATGGTCCTACTCAATGAGTTGATCCAGAGTTTGTGCCGGATAAACTCTTTGAAGAATTCAACGCAATATAATAGAGTTGTAAAAGAAAATATACGAGCTCACATGTAGTTAAGTTCAGTTGAGCTTGGAGCTAGTTTATGATTGCTTCGCCATCAAATAAAGTTATTTAATTGTATATTGTCTCAAGACACTGCTGTACTATCTGAGTTCGTGACAATTCAGGTCATGATTGGCATGTAGATGGTTTGCAGCAAAGACACGAAAAGGCACAACTTTGAAGGAACACTCACTAAAAGTGCATTTTACTTCACCATATATGGCAATATTTATTTCTAGAATTTTCTGGTACGTACTTGAATTCATGCTTGAAATTTTATTATAAATAGGGGTAAATCGAGAAAGAGTAGAGAATGGAGTAAAGGTTCAGAGAAGCCAAAACTTGTAACATTTAATTGTAAATTTAACAACATTAGAGCTTATATTTATCAAAAAGAACATTATCTCGTTTTGCCGAGCTCCAGCTTGTGAATTTTCTTATTTGAAGAAACATTCCACACACATCGCAGGCTAACGAAAGCAATTCAAACTGCACTGTTTTTGCTTCCACCCTTCTCTTAATATTCGCTGAAAACCTTCTCAATCCCCAGTAACACAGTGCTACGAGCCAGGCAGACACTGTTGAACTGTTGTTTATTCTCTCGACAACGGTTTTCCACCATTTTCATCACAAAATCTTCAATAAATGCATCGTCAGCAAACGGCTTACAAGCAACATTTCAACGTACAGCCTGCGTTTGTGGCATTTTCAGTCAGCTCAAGGGCTGTTGTGAAATAGCGGTGCTGTGCTATTATACCAGATTCCAGATGCTTCAATTTTCTACTGCGTTCATCTCTAGTTAGCTTGTCATAATTAGCATATTTCATCTGTTAGTGCCTCTTTATATTAAACGTCTTCACTGCAGCCACAGTCTCTTGGCAAATTTAGCAGGCACAGCTGTGTCGTAACTCAGTGAAAAATAGAATATTCTGATTTCGACTTGTCCAGGAAAAACAGCTCTCGATATCAACCTTTCTTTCCTTACTTCCACTTACCACTTTAGAATGGGCAAAAAACAGATGACTCGCAAAACGGGGTCACTAGAGTTAGGCTCAGTTTTTGCCATTGTGTGGTAAAATATTAAATTTGCTTTTTCTAAATGTGTATTTCAAGTGTCGGCTCGTAGAATGGGGCTGGAGAGTCTCAGTCCCGTCAAGAATTTTGAGACAAAGTAATATTTTTAAAGTAAAAATGCTAAAACCATTTTTAATGCTGGAAAGTTGAACATAAGGAAACAAAAATGCAAGCTTTTTGCTGTTTATTAGCAATTCCACCTACACAATTTAACATTGTCTAGATTGTCACTTGCATTGTTATTTAAATCCAGCGAAATATTTCACTGTCAAATTATATCTTTTTTGGGCTAAACGTTTCTAGCCCCATGTCGTAAGTGTGTTCAGCCAATGAAAATTGTGACTTTTAAAATTTCTTTTTTTTTGTTTTTATTGGCTTAGTCAGCTGAAAAGCATCTTAAATAAAGTATTTTTGGATATTGCGCTTTATCGGGCAGAGTTCGGCTAGTGAAATTTAAATCTCAACCATTTTATATATGTATGATTTACGTTTATCCCCCAACAACAACAGAGCAGGAGGAAAAAGTGGAAAATTTTTGCCTTGATGTAAACGGATCACTCGATATCTGCAAGAAACATGAGGTGTCTGTTATAATGCGGGATACGAGTGCTAAGGTTGGTGAAGGCCGAGAAAAAGATATAGCTGGATCATATGGATTGTGAGTCAGAAATGACAGAGGAAGACGTTTTGTGAAGTGATGCGCAGAGAAAGCGAGATTCATATCAAATACTTGGTTTAAACACCACCCAAGAAGCGTATGGACGTGGAAGAGTCCAAGCAGAGAAATAAAAAAAACCAGATAGACTTCATCGCCATTAACAAAAGATTTAGAAAGCCTGTGATGCAGATAAGAACTTATCCGGGAGCTGACTTTGGTAGTGACCATACCCCGTTGGTAGTTAAGATAAAGGTAAAGCTTAAAAAGATGAAGCAGAAGCAAAGAATACCAAGACAACAACTCAGTGTTCTTAGAGAAACCACTACAAAGGAGCAATATAATGCTCGAGTAAGGAATCTGCAACAGCTGTAGAACATGGTAATGAAATCATACCGCAAGTTAGAATAGAAGCAAAACAGCCATGCATGACTGATATCACAGCTAATGGAAGAAAGAAGACCATACAAGAGGAGCAATGTAATGAGATATAGAGACATGAACAGGTTAATACAAAGA
Organism: Morbakka virulenta; assembly: GCA_003991215.1. NCBI lineage: Eukaryota > Metazoa > Cnidaria > Cubozoa > Carybdeida > Carukiidae > Morbakka > Morbakka virulenta. Next base: position 16,112 of record RDPX01000043.1, on the reverse strand, counting down.
AAATGTGTAGAAGAGAAGAAAAAATGGGTGAAAGATAGACGTATGGAAATTGAAGATATGATTATGAGACATCAGCAGCGAATATATGAAAAGATGAAGCAATTAACATGTAACAAAAGAAATATCACTGGTAAGGCAATTAAGAAATCAGATAAAGCAGTTGTGATGGAACCGGAGGAAGTGAAAGATAGGTGGAGCGAGTATAACAAAGAACTATTTGATGACGACCTGCTGGAAGATAGCAACCTAGATTTTGATGATAAGGGCATGTACATAACCAAGGACGAAATAAGAATAGCGATAAATGGTATGAAAAAAGGTAAGTCAGTTGGAGATCATGGTATTGCTGTGGAGATGCTTCGGGCCCTGGAAGTGTTTGGAATTGATGATGTAACTCAACTGGCAAACAGAATATATGACACGGGTGACGCCGTTCTACAGATGTATAACTCAACATTTATTACTTTACCAAAGATAACTGGGACAATGGAGTACAATAGACACAGGACGATTAGCATCATGAAGCAAATTTGTAAGGCAATACTAAGAGTAATGTTAAATAGGATTAGAAGTAAATTAGTACCAGAAGTTATCATGGAGTAGTTCGGTTTCATGAAAAGTAAAGGTAAAGCAAAGATAGTTTATTCATTAAGAATGTTAATGGAGAGAGTGTTAGAAATGCAGAGAGGGCTTTACCTCTGCTTTGTACACTATGAAAAAGTATTTGATAGAGTGCAACACGAGAAGCTACTTGACAAGCGCAAGAGATTGAATATTGAAGGTAAGAGTTTAATATTGATCAAAAAAATATACCGGAGAAAAAGCACAAATGTGAGAATCGGTGGAATAGAATCAGATTTTCAAAATATTAAACGTGGGATGGAAAGCGGGTGTGATCTGTCACCGGATTTATTTAATTATTATACCAAAATAATTATGAGAGATAACAGTGAGTTGAAAGGCATCAAAGTTGGCGGGGTCAATGTTAATAATGTTAGATATGTTTACGGTTCTGATCTGATAGCAGTTTCGGAGAAGAAGCTGCAAAACCTGGTTGGTGCCCTAGAAAAAGCACTTATTGAGAGAGGGTAAAAATTAATGAGAAAATAACAGAAGTTATGTTGGTCTTCAGGAAGGAACCACCTCTATCTTAGTTAACAACAAGACTGTGAAGCAAACAGAGAATTTCAATGATGTGGAAAGTCTAGTCCTAACGTTTGCCATTATTTAAATTTTGTCTTTCAGAGTCCTCAGTAAAATTAAATTTGAAATGAAGGATTCACGTATTTATGAATATAAATGAAGTTGATTTCCTATCAGTATTAACAAATTTCGAATTTACTTCATCTATTACACTGGTCAACACGATTTTTCTGGCAAAGGGTTTTTAAAGAATTCTAACTAAATTTGGGGTGCTAATTGCGAATATGAACTCAGTTTTTGTCTATCACACCAGAATTTCGAGCCATGTGATTTTCCAATTTTTTATGATTTGTGCTACACTTTATATATTAATAATCAAGGAATAAAAAATATTGCTAAGTCGGTGTACAGCATTTAAATAGAATGACAGGGAAAAAATTTATATAAATATATATATATATATATATATATATATATATATATATATATATATATATGGAACACAGATCAGTATCAAACAGCAGTTATCTGAACTTTCTTTTCTTGGCTGATCTCTGATGTACTACTTCTGGGTTGTCTCTCATCAAGCTCCAGCAATAATCCGCCATCACGTGTGAGTCCCATCGGTCTTGATACCGTTCTTTCATTGTTTTAATGTCCTGATGAACACGCTTCCCTTGTTCNTATATATATATATATATATATGGAACACAGATCAGTATCAAACAGCAGTTATCTGAACTTTCTTTTCTTGGCTGATCTCTGATGTACTACTTCTGGGTTGTCTCTCATCAAGCTCCAGCAATAATCCGCCATCACGTGTGAGTCCCATCGGTCTTGATACCGTTCTTTCATTGTTTTAATGTCCTGATGAAAACGCTTCCCTTGTTCCTCATTCACATCCCCAAGATTCTCCGGAAAATTGTCCAAATGGCTGTGTGAATAGTGGATCTTGATACGTATTCTACATCCGAGATCTCGCAGGCTCATTAGTAGTTCTTTCACGATCTCTTCACAGTTGTCTGCTTTCTTTTTCCCTAGAAAATTCTGCACCATATTACAAAATGCGTTCCAATAAAGATTTGAAGTACTCGAATAAATTCTTCAGCCGTTTGTTCTTGAAACCCTTGTACGTGTATTGCTATCGATAGACTCCACGAGAAAAGTAGAATGTAAGATGTTTTCAACCGTTTCAATGGAGTTCTGTAAAGTAATGGCCCTGCATAGTCGACTCCCATAACTTGAAACGCTCTTGATCCTAGGACTTGGTCAAGTGGTAACATTCCTGGTGGTGGTTCAGCAAATGATGTGACGTGAAACCTTTTAAACCTATAGCAGTTCTTTCTGACTCTCTTAACCAATGGTCTCAGTTTCGGAATCCAGTACATCCTTCTTACTTCTACCATTGTGAGACCAATTCCCTCTTGGATGGTGCTAACGTCTGCATCTTGTACAATTTTTTCCGCTAGCAAAGAATCGTTTGGGATGCAAATTGAAAACTCTCTTTTAATTCTTCCTCTGCAACAATACAAACCATTGTTGTCTTTCTGTAGGCTCAATGTCAGTAGATGATCCTCGATTTTGACATAAGTTCTCTGCCATATGCATAGCCACAAGTTCGAGTAGTGGTTCTTGAACAACTTGTGTAGGTTGATGAATGACGGCATATATTGCGGCAGTGGTACCAGCTAAGCTTGCATCACTAAACGCATGTGTGTCAATAGACATGACGGGTTCTTGGTTCAGTAGGAAGGCTCTGGGTACAGCTATAGATGGTGGTGGACCAGTTTGCCAGTTTTCCCATTTCCTTTGGGTATCATCAGGCAGTGATTGATCCCATGATATTCCAAGATCACAACAATTTCGATAAATAGATATTCCAAGGAAAAGAATCGGAGCTGCTAAACCATTGGCATCGCAACAGGATGCTAAAGATTGGATTATTCCTCGTTTGGGTGGTTCAACACAGGTTTGTGGAAAGGTGACCGCAATTTCATGAGGAGTTTTGTTCCACAAAACACCAATGATTTTTTCTTTCGGCTTTACTCCGAGCTGAGACTTTGCAAAGGTTTCATCGTTGCCTAGGTGATTGTCTTCCAGTTCTGCAACATTTGAGTGCCATTTATGAAGTTGAGCTTTTGCTTTCCCAAGAATTTGCGTCATGTTGTGTTTCAATTGATGTACTCTAGGTTTGGTTTCTTCGCCGGATATGATGTCATCCACGTACATGCTTTTTTTATCTCTTCAACTTCGGGTTGATGTTCTTGCTTGCAATCGTCCAAGTGATTCTTTATGGCTGTTCCCAAGACGAATGGCAACTGTACAAGTCCGGAAAGTGCTCTAGTGAATCGGTATGCTTCGATTTTATTTGGATCCTTATTTTTGATCCAATGAAAGCGTAATGCGTCTCGGTCTTATTCCTTTATGTGTACCTTGATGTGTACCTGGAGAAAAGCTTTCTTGATATCTCCAAAAAGAGCTATTGGCGAGAGCGATTTCTGATCACCCAATTCCACAAAAGGTTTTTGAGCGGCGGACCTGTCTCGAGACATTCGTTGAGCTATGGGCTTGAGCTTGTTGGCTTTGCAAAAGCATCGTAGACAATTCATATCTTAGTGGTTTCAGAACCTTGATAAAAACTGCCTTATGCGGAATGTAGAATCCGTTTCCTCTAACGTCTTCTGTGTTTGAATGATTTCATCGCACTTCTCAAATTCTTCGGGTTGACGTTGAAGCCTTTTAGTTAGGTTTTTGAGCCTTGATATGTTACCGCTTTTGTTATTGTTCAAGGAAGGGTGCCCCGGTTTCCATAGCAATAAGGTTTAATAAGATCCATCTGCTTTCATTCCCAACTGCTCCTGGAATTTTTGTTACACATATATCTGGTCCCCGGTTGCGTTGTCTTCATTGCCAAGCACATCAAGACGACACAGTCAATCAAAATCACATGTAGAGTTTCTTGTAAGCATGATGTTAAAAAACCCCGTTCTTTCCCTGGAGAAGTTATCGTCCAACCAAGGTGCGTCTTTTCAGCAATTGGTTCCCCTTTCCTTGCAATTTGATCATTGTTGATGTTTTGATTCTGCAATATTCACCAAGATGGCGTGGATTGGCAATTCTATTTTTATGTATGTATCATTCTTGAAGACTCCTTGTAGATGTTGGTATTTCTAAATCAGGTCTACATAACGTGGGTTTGGCAGTGACAACAGCGCTTTTCGCTCTACCTTTGATAGTTCGACTTCAGTCGAGAAGGTTCTTGCTAAATTCTCCACAGTTGGTTCGTATATCTCGAGTGTTCCTGTGTTTGAATTCATCATCAGCTAGATTTTTTTGGTTTGTTTCCTAACAAATGACTTATTCAACAGCTGTGCGACGGTTGATGAAATGTAGGAGCTTCCTGCAGCGGAATCTAGGAGTGCTCTGCACTTGATACCCTTGATCAGCACAACGACCACTGGATATATGACGCAGTCTACTTCAAGTGATGTCAATGTTTGTGTTACTTCCATCTTCTTGCTACAAATAGATGTGTGATGACGTTGATTGCAGTTACTGTATGATCTGGTACTTCGACATTTGGCTGCACTATGTTTCCAGCCGGTACAATTAAAACATAGTTTCTTCTCTTTCAAGATTTTCTTCCGTGCGTCGGCCGTTGTAACTCTAACACAGCTATTGATTACATGATCTTTACTTTCGCAATAGACACATGTAGGTCTTCTTTGGCTGGTTTGGAGTAGCTTTTCATGTTTGCTCGTATGATCTCTTCGTAGGTCTTAGCTTGACAAAGGATTTTGGACGGTCCATTCTCTCAAAACTTCTACTAGTTTTGAAAATGTCCAGTCTTGCCAATCGTTAGCTAGGCGTACCAAATCTGCACGGCTTGTTGGCAGCTTGTCAAGGGTGATTTGTACATAACCTTTGTCTTTAGCTTACCCATGGTTTCCACTAATTGCACATTGATGAGTAGCTTCTCGTAAAATTTGTCGATTTTTGATACGCTGTGGTTATTGATGGTCGGCAATCCCATAATTCCTTGCACATGCGCTTTGGCTACTGTCGGGTGGTCTTCCGTACGTTGTTTGCAATATCACCTTTTCTCTCTCGTACCCTTCTGCATCAAATGGTAGTCCATTGATTAACAATTTTGTTTTAGGTGCTAACAGTTCTTTTAGGTACGAGAACTTTGACACAGCTGGTAGTGCAGACTTTTCAATTTCTGTTTCGAATTCATTCCAAAATCTGAGCCACTCTATATAGGTTGATTGGAATTTCGTGATGACCAACTTTGGCAGTTTTAGTAATGGAATTTTGATCGCAAGTCAAGTTTTACTTCCTCGATTTCATATTTGAAGTTCTTTTTCTCTTGGATTTGTGATCGTAGATGCCTTTCTCGTTTCTCTCTTTCTTCATACTCCTGTTCCCTGATGAGTATTCATCTTCCTTGTTGAAAAACTGACAATTGATTTTTGAGAAGCCCTATGTTGTCATCTAACTGCCTCTCCCATTTATCTTTACCATCTTCTTGGTTGTTAAAATATTTAAGTTCCATTACTTTATATATATTACAATCTTCAGACACATGTTTTGCTGTTTAACAGCTAGTCAACAGCTCAAAACATGTGGATGTTTACAGTGCATCCAAAAAACCCCACTACGTTCCATTAAGATGACAATGCAGAACAGTGCTTTATATCCACACATCCAGAAGTTAGAAGTTGTGATAAACTAAGTGTGCAAACTACTGCAAGACAAGTGAACATAGCATAGTTGCAAGGACCTTGTTTCTAATATCAAGAGTACTCAATAACACAAAGTGGAGGAAGAAATTCAAACTTAGGAGCAAATGTATATACCTTTATCATATCATTTCTTGTGTTTTGTTTTATGCTGCTGTTTTTTCCTCCCAGTTGGTCAATTTTTTTTTGTGATGGTATCTATTTCTCTGTTTTGAGCAATGGTACCACCATCTGATTATTATTTGTGATATTCAAACTGCATGTATCAGAAAATCACGATATTGGTTGCAATCTCACATTAAAATTCTGGATCATCTTAAATGTGTACATATAAATATATATATATATATATATATATATATATATATACAAAATTCTTACCTGTAAAAGGCAGAAACGTAGTCTTAATTAATTAAGAAGAGGTTGTTTAGTGTAAAAAATAATAAACTTTTCATTAATCCTGTTTTTGAGTATTTCAATTTTATTTAGGTTACAAATTGCAAAGTGTTAGAAAGGTTTCACATTACAATTTCATTAAATATTGATGTATAGTTTTTGATAGTTTTAAACTTTATATGATGAAAATAAGTCTGTTTTTTATTATTTTGCGATACCTTCTCAACATCCAATTCAGAACTAATAACACTGGACAGCAGCCAAAATGCATATCAAGGGCTCTGATTGCAAATATTACCTATTATACTATATATATATATTATACTAATATATTAACTATATTATCTATTACGTAATATTACGTAATCAACATTATTAGATGCTCATCATTGCGCAGCTCTCGATGTGTGCAATACTATTGTTTGTTTGTTTATTTGCCTTTCTAATCCCATGAACGTTGTAGAATATTGACTGCGTAAAAATGGTACTGTGAATAGCGTGGAATATTTTCACAACCTTATGCCCATGTTGCCGTTGGTGTTGAATCTACATCTACAGTAACTATACTAGTACACTATTGGGGACCGGTGATAGTCCATTACTTCCTTTGTCTGTGGTTTGAAAGCTATCCTAATTGCACCGAACTCTTTCTCGTTTAAAAATGCCTCCTAAAACTCGTCGTTTGTGCAAGAACTCACCAGAAAACTTTTGCAACATTTGTGGAAATTATACCATCAGTTTTCCAATGTTATTATCAGTGCCTATGAAAAATACTTTGACTGCACGCCAGACCTGGATAGGACATGGGCTCCTCGAAATTGCTGTGTCTCACACTTCAGTGGACTGCGTCACTGGGCGAAGGGTGACAGGAAGAAGATGCCCTTTGCTGTACCTATGATCTGGCGTGATCCAGTTTGACTCAGTTTAACCATGGAATCAGGGAAGTGAGGAGAGTCACGAGCTATGCAGTAGTTAGGTCTGCCACTCGACCAGTGCCACATGATGATCACCTGCCGGTGCCTGGCTCCTCACGATTGGAGGACACTCAACATTCAACCCACGACCCCATCAATTCTCCATCTGGATCCAACTATGAAGCCCCTGACAGCAAGGTACACTTCATAACGCAACGCGAACTCAATGACCTCGCGCGTGATTTGATACTTTCCAAGCAGCGCTCAGAAATACTTGCATTACGGCTCAATGACTGGAACATGCTGGATCTATTAACACGGATAACTGCGTTTCGCACACACAACCAAGAATTAGCCAAGTTCTTCTCAATGACAAACTCTGTATATCACTGTGTCGATGTTATTGGGCTGATGAGCACGATGGATATCGAGTATACTACAGACGCCTGGCGATTATATAATCATTGCTTCTTCGGTCACGAATTTGAAAGCTGTGCTGCTCCACAACGGGAATGTAAGTCCACGTATTCCTATCGCGCATGCTGTTGGCATGAAGAAACGTACGACACCATACAGATTGTCCTTGACCTCATGAAGTACCAGGAGCACAAGTCGGCCATATTTGGCGATTTCAAGGTAATCGGACTACTACTGGGCCTTCAGGATAGATACACGAAACACAGCTGTTTCCTCTGCCTTTGGCATAGTGGAGCTGACGATCAGCATTACAGGAAAAAGAATTGGCCACAGCAAGAATCCTTCGTGCCTGGAAAGCAGAAGGTCAAAGCCAAGCCGATCGTGGAACCATAATGTGTTCTGCTTCCTCCATTACATATCAAACTGGGTTTGATGAAACCGTTTGTCAAAGCAATAGATAAGGAGAGCAAAGGATTCAAGTACATAGAAGAGGACTTCCCTAAGAGCAGTGAAGCGAAGTTGAAAGTAGGAATATTGGGCTCCTGATTAGAGACCTGATCGTGGACGAAAAATTCACAAAGTTCCTAGATCCAAAGAAGAGCCTGGATGTCCTTCAAGGCTGTGATTGCTAACGTCTTCGGCAATACGAAGTAAGAAAACTATGTGCAATGTATTAATAATCTTCTCCGAGACTACAAGAAAATGGACTGCCGTATGTCATTGGAACTCCACTACTTGCACTCTCATCTAGACCTCTTCTTTGACAACCTTGGAGCAGTCAGTGACCGGCACGGCGAGCACCTTCACCAAACAATCTTGACAATCGAGCATCGCTATCAAGGCCGCTGGGATCCTGCAATGTTTGGCGATTTCTGCTGGCTCCTACAAAGGGAAACCACTGACGTTCACAGCCGAAAAGCAAGCCGTTTTTTCGAACTTTGACTTTTTGTTGAATTATATCCTTGTATTGTACATGCTGCAACTGGCTATTGATGCATGATTAATGCCTATAATTCCTGAAGTAGTTTGTATAATGTTGTACTACTTTGTGTCTTGATTTGCATTTACAAATAGTTGGTTGTTAAAGTCAAAGTTTGAATTCAATATTTTTATGCATGTATTGTACACGTAAATGTACACGTTTCATCAAAACAGATAAGTTTACACGATGGAAGTATGTCAACGAACATCACGTTTTCGTATCGACTGCTAGATGTCGCTAATGTAAACGACATAAACATTGGATAGGACATCCCTAGATACTTTGAGCATCTCACAACCCCCAAGGCAATATGTCAACATATGCCCAAAATGTGTCACTACGTAATTTCACCATTATTGCATAACACGAAAACCACACCATAGATATAATGTTTCGGAATCAGCACCCCCAAATTGCCTAGAAAATCAACAAGATATTAAAATCGCAGAAAACTTTTGAAAAAATGTTGTCCAGTGTAATCGGATCGGTGATCTATCCAGTAATCGATTCAGATAACTTTGTCTAATTCCAGTCGCTAAGTTTTTATTTGATGAAGTTTGTTGTGTATGAACCACATGGCCATTGGTTTTCTTTGAATTCATTTTGATACTTTTTTCTTTACGGTCAAGCAAGAGCACATCTCATGGAATGAGATAATATTGTGAGGGTTCCTTTTTACCGTTTTCTTACTTAAGTTGTGATATTTTATTCTGCAGACTAAAAGACAATGTTTCAGCGATCAAGAAAATTGGAAATAAAAAGCTAAAAAGCTATTTGAAAATATACTTAATAAAGAGTTTCCATTGAAATTTTATCTTCAGAAGTTATATTTATATATTGTGTATATTTGCTGCAATTAAAAAAATATGTTGAAAAGTTTACATTTTTTTCTTTGTAAAATTTAGAACCCTGTAAGGTGAACTTAAACAACTTATTTAAGATGAATTTCTTTTTTCTAGATTTATTATTATAGCAATCAATGTTCATGCAGAAAAACTCTTCATTTTTTTGTTCAGCCCATACGGATATACACTCTGGAGGAAAAATCCTGGAGCCTCAAGAAACCACTGTGGCAACTTTGTACACTCATCGGGGGCACTGGTTGGTATTGCTTTAACGGCAGGGGATGTTATACCGGCAGTTAGGATTGAAATTTACATCTATGTTGGTGCAAAGGTTAGTTTTATTCACATTTTTATCCCGGAGAATAGTTTATTTTGAAATTAAAAAGAAAAAAAATTTTTATGACAAATTGAAGATCTTCTCGGTGAGCTTCATTTTCTGACTTATCAGATGCATTTGTTTAAGTTAAAATATCAGATCATACAGTACATGAGATTACCGAAAGTCATTTACTGGTACTTTGGTCATCTGAATCTGTATTATATCCTAACTTTATTTTACCATGGAACCTTTCAAAATCGGACCTGTGGTCCCTGAGATATGGATTTCTAACTTCACACCAGATTTTTGTTTTGAATTTTGGCGACACGCGCTACTGTCGAAATTTTATTGCAATCGAAACAAACAACAATTTTTTTCTTTTCCTGTCAAACTCACCAAACCAGACAGGAGAATTGGAAATAATCACGTGGTGATTGTGGCTCAATTTGCCACCTTCCACAGACAAACCAATTTCTCTAAGCATGGAGATGAGATTAAAGGAAAATGAACCCCTTGAGGCCATCACCAGCAATCCAAATAATAAAAGATTTTGGATTTAGAGAGATTACTCAGTGAAACCTGACCATTGTCCAGTTGACACAAATCAGTTAAATTTTGAGTTTGAATAATTTGAATCATCCCTAAATGTTGATAGGCATGGGCACTACTAAATAGCATAAGGAACAAATTATCTACCAAAAACATTGCGAGGCTGGAAGCGGAAGATGAGTGGAGGAGATGAGCACTATTTCTTAATCAACAATGCAATTATCGGTATGGAAGCACTGCAATAACAAACGCACAAATCAATTGTCCAAACAGAAAGTGAATTACTTCTATTCCCGACTGGAAACCATTTTGCATTCGCCTTGCGATTGTCCAATTGCACGTCGTCTACGTTCCACAGATCTATCTGATTGTCGACGTCTACTTGATTTACTTGTAGCTAAAAGATGATATAATTTGGCAAATCTTGTTCAATAAACGAATTTCATTGGTAAATTGGTGGATTTCTCTTGGTTTATGACATCAAACTGGATTTTGTAGTCATCTTTTAAATGGTTGCAATCAGAGGAAAATTGCAGTTTGTTTGTTGAACACAATAGAGAATCTGTTATAAAAAGGCACGAAGTAGTTTAATTTTAGGATAGAAGATCAACATGATCTAAGAAGAGCATGAAATGATACGTTGGTAGGATTTGATGAAAACAAAGATAAAGTAATCTTTATTTTTCTATAATAATGCAATAAGCGAGGAAAAGAATGAAACACGAAAGCATGCCAAATTGAAGTCAAACTTGAAAAACAACTTGTTTCATACTTTCTTGGTGCATCATCAAATTTGATACGGATTGAAATGCGACCATTGCGATCTTGATTTAGCTTGTTGGATGTAGTTAACTTGCAGAGTGTTGACTTTTTAAAAAAAAAATTAGTTACAGTGACCGTATATATTTAGAAGACACATGTTCATAAACATCACCAGAAAACGAAGTTTAACCGTAATGTCTTTCATGAATGCCAAAGTGAGTTAAACTCGTTGCTCTTTGAAATTAAAGGACATAGCTACCAAAGCCAGGGATTTTGTTCAACATGCTTAACACTACTGCACTGTAAAATTTTATCATGTTAGAAAATGATTATTGTCAATAAATTTATTTAATTTTTAGTATCTTTAGTTGTTAGAGCCATCACCAGTTTAAGTAGTGTTTAGTTGATCGGCAGATTTGTGTATGGTCTCACAGTAGGACGTTATCACCACAGCTTTACAAAGATCACAAGAGATTCAGACTCGCATTCTTTGAGCGAAAATGTAAATGCTAAAGTGTTTTTACTAAGAACCGGTAACCGGCCAAATTGACCGTTTCAAACGTTCTTTGGGCCGGCTCAAACTTCAACCCCACAAAATGTTTTTAGCAACTTTCAACTGAACTGTTCAATAATTGATTGTGTCTTGCATATTGTAAACACCGAGTCATAGAGAAATTGAGCAGCGTGTCTCAGAAAACGGATCAAAACGTGTGTTTATCACATGTGTTAAATCAGCTGTGTTTACTTTCTTGTTGGTCCAAACACCGGGAGTAACGGCGATTTTAATTGGTCGATATCGGATGGTCATTCGATAACAAAACGAAAGTGAAAATAAAGGCTTTAAAGCATGTGAATCACATGTATGAAAAAACATGAAACGACCACGAACTCTATTTGATTACCATTATTTGATTATTTTGATCTAGAATCTGCCCGACTGTCATTTGTGTTTATGGGGCAGTAGGGATCGGCATCAACATTGGGTCAAACAAGACTGGCTCCCAAGACCACAACTGCAAGCCGGGGGGCAAAATCTGATAGAGCAACCTTTGGTTGATCGATCTAACCTTGTACCTCCTCCACTTCACATAAAGTTAGGTTTAATGAAGCAGTTCGTAAAAGCCTTGAACAAAGACCAAGAATGCTTTCAGCACATCAGACGAACTTTTTCTAGTTTGTCCTATGAAAAAGTGAAAGCTGGGATATTTGATGGAGCCCAGATTCGGAAACTCGTTAATGACAGTACCTTTGAAGGAACCATGACAGTTGTTGAAAAGGCGGCATGGACTTCATTTGTAGATGTTACCAAGCAGTTCTTAGGGAATTATAAATCTCCTAACTACAGGAGCTTGATTGCTGATTTGCTGAANAATTGGTCGATATCGGATGGTCATTCGATAACAAAACGAAAGTGAAAATAAAGGCTTTAAAGCATGTGAATCACATGTATGAAAAAACATGAAACGACCACGAACTCTATTTGATTACCATTATTTGATTATTTTGATCTAGAATCTGCCCGACTGTCATTTGTGTTTATGGGGCAGTAGGGATCGGCATCAACATTGGGTCAAACAAGACTGGCTCCCAAGACCACAACTGCAAGCCGGGGGGCAAAATCTGATAGAGCAACCTTTGGTTGATCGATCTAACCTTGTACCTCCTCCACTTCACATAAAGTTAGGTTTAATGAAGCAGTTCGTAAAAGCCTTGAACAAAGACCAAGAATGCTTTCAGCACATCAGACGAACTTTTTCTAGTTTGTCCTATGAAAAAGTGAAAGCTGGGATATTTGATGGAGCCCAGATTCGGAAACTCGTTAATGACAGTACCTTTGAAGGAACCATGACAGTTGTTGAAAAGGCGGCATGGACTTCATTTGTAGATGTTACCAAGCAGTTCTTAGGGAATTATAAATCTCCTAACTACAGGAGCTTGATTGCTGATTTGCTGAAAAACTTTCATAAGCTTGGCTGCAATATGAGTATCAAAATGCATTTCCTCCACAGTCACTTAGATGTCTTCCCGGAAAACCTTGGAGATGTTAGCGATGAGCAAGGTGAGAGGTTCCACCAGGACATAAAAGAAATGGAGGAAAGATACCAAGGCCGATGGGATGTCCACATGATGGCGGACTACTGTTGGTCAATAAAACGAGACTGTCTAAGTGTCAAACATGCAAGACGAAGTCGAAAAAGAAGCTTCCTACCATAAAGTGACATTCTTTTCCCTATTTCTATATGCTTTATAGACGCTAGCATGCATACATCTCGTTTTTTTAAATATATTTGCATAAACTTGTATGTTAATAGTGTGAATTTCCTTAATTTTCACTGTTGAAGTCCATTTTCACATCTGAATATGGTTTCATAAAATGTATCAACAGCCAATAAATTATTGTTTTAGGACAGCCACAAATAAATACAACCCTTTTGTACATATCAATCGAATAAATCAAGGCTATATAGTTGTTTGATTTATCTGAAGTATTAAAAATGGCATATTTTTTGAAGAATATGCACCATATAACTGCCATATAAAAAAAACTGAGACCCATTAGGGGAAAAATAATGACATTTTCGAAATCAGCATGTAAAGATTACCCAGGATCAGATGTCAAATAATGATAACAAAAATTTTGTTTCTCAATGTTAATAAAAGTGAATCAAATTTAAATTTAAAACAATTTTATTCACATAAAAATTACAAAAAAACCAGGAATAACATTTACATTTATCTACCGATATAACCAACACAATTTCAAACAGTATTTTTCATGAAATAAAATAAGATATTGGCTATAATATTTTCATTCTAGCTGCCTCTCTGCAGTTAAGTAAAATGCATAAAATGTTTTAAAATTAACAGAAAAATACTGCGTTTTGTATACCTTCAATTAGGAATTTTTCAAAACTTGAAAGACCCTGTTTTCAAAATTAATTGCTGAATGCAACTTCTTGATTCTAAATTACATGTTTTTTCCTGATACAAAATGTATTTTATAGACAATATTTAAAACACATTAAAATAGCTAGTACATATATAGGGGATTTAACAAAATGACTTTGTGTCACTCACACAATGAATGTATATATATATATATATTCAGTATAACATATTACAACTTTACAAAAACTGCTAGCATGAAGAATTGTCGAATGCCATTTTGAATATTTAGACTACAATTTAGAATGACCCTAGTCACTGAGTAGACTGGATAACAACTTAAAAAAGGTGGGTGATAAAAAGAAGAAAAAATTTGAGAGAATGCAGGATTTTGCGTCTGGAATTTCAAAATTTTCTGGGGGGTAAATTTTCCCCAACCCTCCTAAGGCAGACCTGTTCAATTCTTGAACAGACCTGCTCAAAAAATGAGTGAAAAACCCTGTTGCTAGTTGGCAGGAGTTGTATTAAGAGGTGTATATTTCTTATTTTTCTTCATTGTCGGTACTGGCGTTGCGTCATATTTCGAACAATCCTGTATAAATTTTTGTAAAGTACTTTCCTAGTAATGAAAGTGATTTAAGTCAGGTAACCAGACGAACCTGTATCCAATAAAACTAGTATTATAATATTTTTTTTGGTAAAATCTCTTACAGAACCTCTGAAACAGATATACATTACAAAGAGGTTGATATCAAATTGATTTTTACAACTTGTTAGCTCAGGGATTTCTAATCTTATAAAGACAAATTAGTCAGTTTCTCACACGCATCTAATGTAGAGTATGAGTTTGTTTGCGCTAGCTGTAATGCTAGCTTTGTCGGGGAAACCGAAAGGCATTTGTCTACAAGAATTAAAGAGTATTACAAGGACAAAAATTCGTATATTTATCAACATATAAATGCCTCCTTAGACTGTAAAAGAGCGTGTAATTTATGGTAATTGTTTTTTCCATTTTAGATTATGCAAGCACCAGGCACCAAATACGCATAAAAGAGGGTTTGCATATTAAATGTAAACAACCGGCAATAAATAAACAGTTATATTGTTACATAGGACACGTACTTATTTAATGTCTTTATTCTACGACATCTTTTGTGTATTGTTAAATACATTTTGTAACATTTAATAATGATGTTTTCATTAGTTTTCTGTATATAAAAAGCCTTGATAATTATTGTACATTTTTATATACATTCTGAAGAAGGTATGTGAATACTGAAACATGTAAATGATGATAAGGTTAAAAACTATCGTGTTTTTATTAAATGTTTATCTATATTTGTGCTGAATCGCAATGTATGAAAAATGATAGGATGGCAAAAAAATATTTGAAGATGATAAAAAATTAAAGCAAGTGTAGAAAATACAGAAATGAAAAAATATTGGAAAGTAACATTTTGAAAACAGACTGAAGGAAATAATTTTTAAGGAAATAGACATTAGGCCATGAAGGATCTTTAAGAACAGCTTCCTACACAAAAGTAGTCATCAGTAATAAAATGAGAGTACAAATCCAATACAAGATAATACTTGGAACATGTAGCTTGGAAATACAACAAAACAAGATGATGTTTTTCCCGAAACAGACACAAACCTTAGGCAAAGGCTTTCTATGATTTAGCACTGACATATCTCTAGAAAGCTACAAGCTGGGGATTTTTATTTTAGATTTGGAACACACAATTATTATTTTTTAATTGTTAAACTAATAAAGAACTGTCAGTTGCATGTTTTCACAATCTTCAGCTAAACATTATGAACATTTTTCTCTAGCGTATCTAGTTATAACTAGAACAAATTACAGAATACATATAATTACCCTAACATATATATATATATATATATATATATATAAATTTCATCAAAGCAGGTAGTCATCTTTAAAAGTATATAAATTTCAACAACAAAGACATTTTGTATGATAGGACAAGCTTTCGTATATTAATTTCGTCAGGTCTCAGGACCTGACGAAATTAATATACGAAAGCTTGTCCTATCATACAAAATGTCTTTGTTGTTGAAATTTATATATATATATATATATATATATATATATATATATATATATGTGTGTGTGTGTGTGTGTGTGTGTGTGTT
>RDPX01000429.1:492854-505405 GCA_003991215.1 Morbakka virulenta | reverse complement strand
AAAGCTTGGTTTAAGAACCCCAACAAATGAAAGGAGAACACCAAAAGAACCCTGGTGGAAGCGAAGGATTAAAAAGTCAATCGATGACATTCGAAAGCATATTAATATATTGAAAAGAAAGAAGAACGGTGAGAATGTTAGACGGAATAAGTACTTTGCATAAGAGCAGAAATATAGGATTAAAGCAAGAGGAATTAATCTGGTTATTGAAGAACTAAATCAGAGATTAATTGCAAAATCTCACAAACTTAGAAGGTATGATGAGAGAATCCATCAATTCAGACTAAATAGAACATTCAGTCAAGATCAAAAGGGAGTTTATCAAAAGTTAAATGGGTCTGAGAAAGATGAGAAGGTCATACCAGATGCCGAGGAAAGTAAAGCATTCTGGTCAGATATATGGGGGAAGAAAAGAAGCACAATTCAGAAGCAGAATGGCTTCAAAAATTGAAAGAAGAAAAGAAAAATGTATAACAGGACAACTGGATAATTTCGGAACTTCTGTTAAAAGAACAAGTTAAGCGAATATCCAATTGGAAATCACCGGGGCCAGATGGGGTTCAAGGATACTGGCTGAAACATCTGACAACACTCCATAGCCGTATTGCCCATCAAATGAATGAGCTGGTTAATGGTAATGAGTAAATTCCTGCTTGGTTGACCAAAGGCAGAACTGTCCTTTGCCAAAAAGATCCTTCTAAAGGAAACGACGTGGGAAACTTTAGACCAATTTCCTGTCTACCGCTAATGTGGAAACTAATGACAAGTATTATTACTGATAATATTTATAAATACCTGGAAGAGAATGAGATGCTCCCTGACGAACAAAAAGGTTGCAGAAGGAGAAGTAGGGGTACTAAAGAACCATAATTGATAAAGCCATTATGAAGGAGTGTAAGAGAATGCACAAAAATCTGGCAATGGCGTAGATTGATTACAGAAAAGCGTATGATATGATTCCCCACTCCTGGATAATTGCATGTCTAAAACTGGTAAATGTATCCGAAAACATTATAAAGTTTATTACTGAGTCCATGGAAAAATGGGAGACAGTCTTAACAGCATGTGGTGAAAAGTTATGCAAGGTTGACATCAGGCGAGGTATATTCCAAGGGGATAGTCTGTTTCCCTTGTTGTTCGTACTTTGCATGATTCCTCTCTCCAGTATACTAAGAAAGATGGGTGCTGGATACACTTTAGGGACTGTGAAAGTCAACCATTTGCTTTTCATGGACGATTTAAAGTTGTTTTCGAAAAACGAAAATGAGATCGACAGTTTGGTGTCTACTGTACACGCATTTAGCAGAGATATTGGGATAGAATTCGGATTTCAAAAGTGTGGTGTCCTGGTGTTGAAATGAGGAAAAGTGATTAAAAGTGAAGGCTTAAGCTTGACCGATGGTAACATTATAAAAGAAGTCGACCAGAAGACACAAGAGTGAAAACCAACAAAAGGCAAGTTACCTGAAATGGAGAGGCTTGAAGAATTTTGGGCTGGTATATGGGAGGATGAAACTCCAACCCCATACAGGAAATGGATGAAAACAATAGCAAACAAAATAAGAGAAAATGTCATGGATGTACAAGCTTTAATAATTGATAAGAAGAAACTTTTTGAGGCGGTCAGAAAAAGATAGAGTTGGTCTGCTCCAGGAAATGACGGCATTTACAATTTCTGGTGGAAAAAGCTTAAAGGTGCATGGCAATCCATGGTGAGATGTTTCAACCAATGGATTGAACAGCCTGATGACATACCTATATGGATAACACAGGAAAGGACAGTACTGTTACCGAAGTCGGACGATTTGAGTAACGAAAGAAATTATAGGCCCATTACATGTCTTATTACTTGTTACAAAGTATTCACTGGCATGGTAGGAAATTACATGAAGGAAAATGCAGATAGGAATAGCATCTGGTACAGGAGTCAACTTGAAACATGCTCAGGAGTCTTAGGGACAGTTGATCAATTACAACAAAATGTAGCAGTGGCATTTTATGACAGTAGGAAACCAGGCTTGGGTGCTCGAAAAATCTGCTACTGGAATGAATCCCTCTAAAAATGAACTACAAGGTAATCAGAACCAGGATCCCCCTAACCCTGAACCTGTAGTGATTCCAACACCATCAACACAAAAGACAAAAAGACATAAATGGTCGCTAGAGGATTACAAAAACGTTTTACGAGCATTTTATATAGCCCAAAGGATGCCCACAAGAAATTTAACGGAACAGACTTATGTTGAGTGGAGGAAAATAGTAGGCAATGACTTTCAAAAGAATTTTGATAGTAATAAACTTGCAAATACGCGCAGAGACATATTCAAGTACAAAAGACTGAATGACGCGCAAATTGACCAACTTCGAAATGATAACAGGCAAGTTGATGACAGTGTTGTGGAAGAACAAGCTGGAGATGCAAATGCAGAAGCTATTGTGAGAGTAGTCAGGATGAATGAAAATGTGATTAATGCAGTTGGAAATAAAGAACAGGATAGGAACAATAATAATGATCAGCCTGAGATACATGAATTTATAGAAAACAACAGAGGCAAGATTGCGGAAGCACGTGACGACATTATTAGGGAACTAAGCAAAAGTGAATTTACAAAAATAAAACATAGAGAATTACTAACTAAAATTGTTGCAAACTCAAAAGCTAAAAAGATGATTAAAATTTACGTTGCTTTAAGTGAAATCATCAATGAAATCGAAACCAGAATTTGCATGGTTAACCATCTTATAAATTCAACTGCTAGAGCTGTCGCTGCCCCAATTAGGTGTAAAAGTAAAGAAAAAAGGTAAAAAAACACTAATAAGGCCCCTTCGTGGAAGGTAAAAATCCTAAAGGAAATTGAATCTCTGCGGGCAGAGATCTCAATTTTAGATGAAATCTCAAAAGGAACGGCTGTTAAAACTAGGAAAAGTAGGAAAGTTAAGACAAAATATCGGTTTACAGACGAAGCATCTATAGCAGAAATCAAAGAAACATTGAAACAAAAAATTACAAGTTAAAGCACAACAATTGAGAAGTTCTATCGTCAAAATCAAATTTTCAAAACCGATGCCAAAAGGTTTTATCGGGAAATAGGGAAAGATCAAATTGAGATTAAGGATCTCCCAAAATGTGAGGATGTTGAAGAGTTCTGGAATAAGATCTGGGGTGAGGAAAAGCTCTTTAACAAAGAAGCAACCTCCATAGAAAGAGAGGAAGAACGAGTGAATGAAGTTGAAGAACAGGATTGGGTGACCATTACTATGGATGAAGTCCAGGCTGCATTAAGGAAATCTAAGAAATGGGCGTCCCCTGGCATCGACAAAATTCCGAATTTTTGGTTAAACTTAATAGTACCTTCACACATAAAATTAGCACAATCTCTCAATGACATCATGGAGAAACCTGAAGGTGCACTGGAATGGCTAACTGAAGGCTTATCTTATATTTTACCTAAATCTGATGACACTAAAAACCCTAAAAATATCGCCCTATTACTTGTCTCACAACCACTTACAAGCTATTAACCTCAATCATTACGGAAAGAATGTACAACTTTTTAGAAACAAATTCCATCCTACCGCAAGAGCAAAAAAGATGTCGAAGGAACTCATAAGGGTGCAAGGACCAACTAATGATACTCGAAAATTGTAGAAAAGGAAAAAGAAGCCTTAGTACTGCTTGGATTGACTACCGCAAAGTGATAAACCATCTGTTTTACATGGACGATTTGAAGCTGTACGCGAAAAATGATTAAGAACTTAAAGTGTTATTAACCACGGCGAAGGCGTTCAGTAATGATATATGCATGGACTTTGGCATTGATAAATGTGCGAAAGCTACATTTGTTAAGGGCAGGCTAAGAGAGGCCTCGTCCATTAATGTCGATGTAGATACTATTATTAAGGATATAGATCAAGAAGACACCTATAAGTATTTAAGTGTTGAGGAAAGTGATGGTATTAGCCACACAAGTATGAAAGAGAAAATCCGCAAAGAGTATTATCTTCGCATAAGACTAGTGTTGAAGACCGAATTAAACTCGAAAAACCGCGTTGATGCGATTAACACTCTCGTGATTCCAGTTGTACAATATAGTTTCAGTATAACCAATTTCGAATCTATCAGATCTCCAAAGAATGGACAGGAAGACTAGAAAAGTACTAACATCCAATCGCATGCTCCACCCTAAAGCTGACATTGATAGTCTCTACTTGCTTAGAAGCAATGGGGGACGGGGGCTCATACAACTAGAACTGTCGTTTAAAACTACTATTATTGGCATGAAGCAGTATCTTGAATGTACAAATGACTGGACGTTGTCCCCAGTCCATCAACATGAAATTAGTAAGAAACTACATTCTATTATCAAGGAATCTAATACTTTTGAGCGTGAGCCAAAGGTAGAGCCAATGGTCGAAGCATTGTGGAAGCAATTATAATAATAGATTTGAATGGTGCAAACGTAAATGAGTAGATTAAATAACGCAGTTGCGAGGTTAGAAAACGTACCAAAGAGGTCAACGAGGTGATTGGCAGAATATCTACAACAACTATTGTGGAAACGAACAAACTCATATATGCTGGAGCCCTAGTTGTGGGAGAAGATCTAGTACCGACGAAGCGTCCAAAGAGCAATGGTATGAGCAGAAAGCATGAGCCAAAATGGAAGATCAGGCTAGAAAACGAGATAAAAAACAAGAGAATAGGTCTATCGAGGTTGGATGAAATTGAGAAAAGAAGGTGTGAGTGCAATGAGCATTTGCTAAAGAAATAACAACTGAATAGTAAGACAGTCAATACAGTTAAGGAGGAATTCAGACAGAGTACAGTTGCCATCACGGCCAAAAAGAAAAGTTATCTGGAAAGTCACGAGCAATACCGTCAAAACAAGAAATTTGAAAAAGACCAAAAAAGACTTTATCAACAGTTACAAGACATGAACAGGTGAATATTCAATCAGATGCGGAGGAAGCAAGGGCATTTTGGAGTAACATTTTTGGTAATAAATGTGATCATAACAGTAAAGCGTCATGGCTTAAGGATGTCAAAAGAGACATTAAGGTGGACGGAGGAAGACATGACACCACCATCACAGTTGAAATAGTGATTCCGACTTGTGGGAGTATGTCGCCATGGAAAACGGCTGGCCCCGACGGGGTGCAAGGATTCTGGATAAAGAAATTCACAACGCTCCATAAAAGAATCGCAGACCAAATGGACGAGATCTTGTTGAGTCCCCAGGTTCCATCATGGATGATTGAGGAAAGGACGGTGTTAATACCCAAAGATACTAGCAAAGGAAACATAACATCAAACTAAAGACCGACCACATGCCTACCCCCTATGTGGATACTGTTAACATCAGTAATAAGCCAGAGGGTCTACAAGCATCTTGACGAGCAAAACCTGTTACCATGGGAGAAGAAAGGATGCACAAAGTGGCAGAGGGATTAAGGAGCAGTTGGTAATAGACAAGTGTACAATGAAAAGCAGTAAGGCACACTGAACCAACTTGGCAATGGGATGGGCTGATTACAGGAAAGCCTATGATATGGTGCCTCACACATGGATGCACGAGTGTTCAGAGATGTACGGGGTTGAAAGCAGGATAAGGAACATGTTGAGGGCGAGTATGAAATCTCGGAGGACAATGCTACAAAGCGGTGGAAACTATTTAAGGGAAGTAGCAATAAAAAGAGAGATATTTTAAGGTGACAGTCTTTCGCCCCTCTCCTTTGTCGTAGCGATGATACCACTGACAGGGGTACTACGCAAAGCTGCACCTAGCTACGTGGTCAGGGATGAGACTAAGTTGAACCACGTTCTCTGTATGGGTGATTTGGAGTTGTTTGGTAAGAGCAAGAGCGATTGGGAGTCACGGGATGATGTGCAGATGCAGTTTGGTTTTGATACTGGAATCGTGTTTAAAAACAATGAGGTAATACAGTCAATTGCCGAGGACAATTCCTAAAAGCATCTTGGATTGGTTCAGTTGGATGTCATAAAGCAGAAATGAAACTCAATGTGCAAAAAGTCAAAACTGAATGCTGGAAACCTTGTGAAAGCTATAAACACGTGGGCGGTATCTCTCTTCATATATGGAGGAAGGATCCTAAAATGGGAGCAATAGGAGCTAGAACAACTAGATCAGAAACGCAAAAAACGATGCACGTATATGGTGCTGTGCATTCATGAGCAGATGTAGACCACCTCTATGTACACAGAGAAGGAGGAGCTAGAGGTCTGATGAGCGTTTACGACACTGTGAAGTATGAAGAAAACAATACATCGGAAATAAGAGGCAGTCGAAACGTACGAGAAAAGACCATCTAAAAGTGATAGGAAAACATCCAGGGAGGAGCAGAAACAACAGAGGATAGAAGTATGGCAGGTCAAGGCGATGCATGGGCAACAAGTGAGGCAGGCAAAAGACTTTGCATCCCCATTAAGCCGGCAATGGTTGAAGAGAGGTAGCTTGAAGCGTAAAGACAATCAGATGCTTCAATTCTATTGAAAAAGGAATACTGTGAAAGAAAAGAAAAAGCTTGAATGTGCATGCACTGGAAAATATGTAAACAAATAGTGATGTCATAGTGTTTAACTGCGCGACTTGAGATTTGCTAACAATTTCAACTTGATTGTGAAACATGATCCTGTTCAATCTCTATATTCATAATTCCACATTCTTTTTACATATTTCGTGAAATCTGAAGGCTTTTCAATAAAAGGCGCAGCTAAATGTAACATGGTGTATAGTTAGAATACTTCCAACAACAATTCCTAAGTACTGGCAACTCATTCCTGCCAGTACAAACCACTGTTAGCATCTCTACTATGCAATACTAGGTTACATTGTACTCTTGATTATGAGTGCCGATCAAAAAAGGTTTGCAGATATGTATAGTGAGCCATGCAGAGGTGATCAATTAATAACTTAGAGATACACAAACTACCACTAATTACCTAAGTGCAAATTGAACACTGATACGACAAATGGCTATAGGCCCCTTAAAAATGCCACAACATAAAAAACTAAAATTTATGTAGGGAAATAGAACATCTACCAAATTATACAGACTTTACACAGAGCCCTCAAGATTGGATGAACATAGGACGTGCAATGTAGTTGAAGGGAAAGATATAGTCATACTATGCGATATGTCAATACACGCAGAAAAGGAAATTACTGCCAATAAGGCCGAAATCACGTGAAAGACAAATAGACAACAAGGAGAAACTAATGCACTTTTTGTGACATGTATTTTCCACATAAATGCAATATCGCAAGTAAAGGGAAAAAATGGGCAGGGGACTCTTTAGCCCTGGTGGACAACATTTCCAGTGATGTGCCACAAACAAAAATACCAGCCGGGAATTTTGCATAAAACGTTTTCTTAAGATTCAAAGTAATCACAACAGTGAGTTAGGTAACACTGCGAAGGAGAGAGAAGCTAATTGTGAAGGTCTCTTGCTAGGCAGTTGTTCCAAAAAGGAACAATATGGGCCCGGTCGTCATCCTACTACTGCTTGAACTAAATGGTCAAAAAGTACGAATGTAGCAGTAATGGAAAGTTACTTTTTTGAATAAGACAGATGACTTAAAACCGGTAAGACGCAGAAAGCAAAATACCTGAGAAAAACGACAAAGATTGAAAGTGACCTAATAGAAACTGTGTTATCACACTCGTATGAGTAAAAAGAATCGTTAGCTGAACCAGGTGGAGCTGAAAGAAACATAAAGAAAAACACAACAGAAGAAGACAAAATGTTATATGCTAATCACGTGACAGAGGAGATTATGAAGAATGAACAATTAGAGTTTGAGTCAGAAAAAGAACCTGTGCTTCATTTTGTTGAAGAATTCATGGCCCAGCTCTACTCTTTCTTAACATCAATGACGCTCCTGGTAAGTGAGTTCAGTTCATCGACATCTCTGCTGATGACACTACCTTGTACTCTGTCATTGAACATAGGGCAACTCAGAATAAAGAAGTCAAACTTGCGAAAGAAGACAAACGCCTATAGAAAGTCCTTCCACTCCAATATTAATGCATAATCATTCTGATGTCATTTTTTTAGATCTTTTTTCGAGTCCTTAAATTGAATTTATAAATAATCACTTTCTCTAAAGGTCGGTTATCTGTCTAAGTAATCCATCCCTTATTGCATGGAATACGGTTGCAATATCTATCACATGTGCTCCTTCATCTCATCTTGGAGTTTTTAATCCAGTTCAAAGACGTGTTTGCAACTTAATGGGTTCAAATCATGTTACCACTTTCCCACCTTTGTTTAATCGACTAAACGTGGCTACTCCTAGTCTTTTCTTTAAACATAATCATGTAGAGTGTGCCAATAAGCTTTCCTGACAGGTATACTGTCAAAGAAATTGTTACTTCCTTGGGAAGATCACAGATCGCAGTTAAAACATCGGTAAAACATCGGTAATTGTTCTGAAAATAATAGTGATGAAGAGCAATTGCAATTAAGGTATAAATAAAGTTAAAATAAAAGAAAACTTTCTCCAAAGCCGATTTCAATCGATGGATGAACAGTTATTTGATGGATGCAAATTGACAGATTCCCTTACCGTTGAAATAATAATGATACGTCTTTCCTGACCTTGGAACTCTTCCACCGAGCCAACCTTGATGTCATTCAATTCAACTCGGTCAAGTAATAACCGTATTTTCTCAACCTAAAAAACAATTCAAATAAACATCACTGTAATACAACACAGCACAGCGTAGCATAATGCGATCTAGTGAAATGTAGAAAAATAAAATATAGTGCGGTAAAGTACCCGTAATAAACAACAACAAGATAAAAGCGTATAGCTTTACAGAACTTTTTAACATAGTTTAATATGCTGCAGGATAAGACGAATCTTGTGCACGTGGTTTTCAGTCGGACAGACCAGGTTTGTGTTTCATAATATCGCTCTCTTTTTTTGACCATTCCTGTTGCATCTATAGTATTTACTATAGTGAAAAACACCAACACCAAAAAACCGCACCACGTTGACATTTTCGTACGAAGCCATTCTTTAAAAACCACTAGCCAACAAGATGCAATTACAATCATCATTGTATTGTTATTCCTTTTCACTATGAAGAGAATATTTACAGATTTGATTTATTACATGACATTGGCAATTACAAATTGGTACTTTTACATAAAATAAATTTACCTTTACGAACACACTGAAATACAGAGAATAAACGCCATAAGAAAAAGTTTAATATTCATCGTTTCACAATGCTATAGAAAGTAAAACGTAAACTTCAAAATTTTCAAACTGACAAAAAAAAATACTAAAACTAAATGTGGAAAAATTGGAATGAGAAAATTAAGCAAGGCTCCACCTTTAGATAGGTAACAAAAGTTGACTTAAAGCAGATTTAGTTGTCAAATCAGCATGACATCGTTGTTTCTTTGTGTTGACCGGTCCTGTACCAAGATGCAATAAGATCAAAAAAAAGAAATAATCGAAACTTCTCCCGATATCAAGAATGAAAACGACAGGCGGACCAAAGACAGCCAGCAAAAAAGTTTTTGTCATTTCTTGTCTAAAAAATAAAGGCAATATTAAAATAATTTCTGTCAACAAAAAAAGGCTTTCAAAATTGGGAAATTATACTAAACGAGCTATTAACAACACCGCCATCGCTAAATCATTGCTGAGGTGATAATATAAGTCATGCGAGGTAGGAATAATCATACCAATGACATGTCATGTGGTGATAATATAAATGTTAAAAAGTTCTAAGTAACTGACAGTGCTCCGTGTTTCTTCTGCGTCAGAGTAGTACAATGCTTATTCTTGTGCTTTAGATAATGTAGATTATGTCTGAAGCACTCGTCAGGTCATGCGAGGTACGAATAACCACAACAATGACATCAAAATTAAGAACGAAAAATGAATGGCGTAAAAAATCTGAAGAATAGTTAATAGGTATCAATACCTACCTGTTTTCTGTATGGAGTAATGACCCCAATATCTGCTGGTTGAATGCAGTAAAACTTCCCTACTAAGCTCTGTACATAGCGCATGACCTGTACAGCCTCTGCTGAATTAAACCAGGAAGGACTATCCCCTTCTCTTAAGTCTTCGCCCTACAAATAAAAAAAACTCTGTTAAGAAGATATAGTCCTAAAGCAAAAAGTTTTTCAGTGCTCAAATTCCAATGCTATTATATCAGACCCTACCGTCTTCTCGCTGTAAAGATCAATGACAAAAATCATAGAGCCCATTACCAGTGCGAATTAAATTGCTTGTCAAGAGAAGTTGTATTAAGAAACCTGATAGGTGGGGGCAGTCTACTTGTAATGATCGATAGGCAACATCGTACCAACACACCTGTCAATATATTCAAACAAGTATTCAAAGCATATTAACATCTGAGATACGATCTCATACGTGTACAATAGACACTTCCGAATACCATTTGCACGGGCTATTATTCTATTATCATAACTTTATATTATTAGCTCGTCGGATACAAAGGTCTTTGTTTAGCGGAGTATTCAGGCACCAATATACATTCATGTGACATTTCTCACACAAGGGACGATGTTTCAATTGTGGATGAATGCTTTGGACCCTGGCTCAAAAAGAATACTCTCTTAAAACAAAGTGAAACTGGTAACATCTGCCTTGTGAATTTTTACATATATACTTGTGAATATACTTGACAACTTTTATGCATCGAAAAAAGAGATTTTAGCGACAAAAAGTAGAATTGTAGAAGCACAATGTAGTATTAGGTATATATGTATCTTTATGCATCTACACCTAATGCTATTTTGTACCTCTACCACCCTGCTAGCTATTGCTCGTCTTTGACATCACAATTTATCACTAAGCTTACCTGTAACAGCTAAAATACAATGTCATTACTGGGCTGAATTTGTCAAAACAAATTAATGTCAGGTTTTTTAAGTTATCTCTTTGTACCCAGCGAAAGGAATGATCATATAAAGTACCTCTTTAAAAAGGCTACTTTAGTGTACAATTATATTTTCACTCCACTACAAAAAAATACAAAAAAATCAGATGTAAACCATTCCAGCGTTTCATAAAGTGCCGTTCAGTGAAAACAAACGGTGTTGATGATATCGCCTTGCAATTATTGACAATTATCTAACATACACTAATCGGTACAAAAAAATATTGGTCCCCACTTACTCTAATTCCATGAAATATAAATGGGCAATCTCTGTTGATTAATATATCTGAACCAAGAAAGAGGTCGGTGATGTGTTTAGGTGCACTTGGAATGAGCTCAGTGTCATAAAACAGCGCGGATGGAATTTCCAGTAAGTAAACATGGGACCTAACGCGAGTGAAAAAAACCCTAAAGAAGTTAACATGTGCTTACAGAATACAACTTTTCAGAAAATAAGAATAGAGCACTTGTCAGCTTTTAATTACCAAATTCACACTCCCTTTGGATTCCTATTCTTTGCGCTATAACGGTAAAAAGAACAAGTGCTAACTATCTTTTTCCGAATGTATAATTAAAAAATAAATAACAAACAATATGAAAAACAATCGACCTTGTTACCATCGTTACATGTCATGAATGAACATGTCAAGCTCTTAGCAACCCCTTTGCTTTTGGTCTCCGTAAGGATAGGGCAAAAATCTCAAATCACCACGTGTCCTTTAGTAGTAACAACAACAGACATTACAATTAAAGTACTCAAAGCTGGAGTTAAGTATTTCTCTGATGTAGAACAGCTTACATCTATATTTTGTTTTCTCTGTGCACTAATGCTGTTTATTCCTTTCTCGAATCTTCTAATTTTTTGAGCCTTTGCCTGTATCTTCTGCTTTAACTTTTCTTTCTCAGCAGCTATGTCTTCCTCTTTCTTAATGGTGTATCTTCTCATGATTATTCTTCTTTTCCTCTCACTAATTCCATTATCTTTCGTTACCTCTGTGAGAATCGATAAATCGCCTCTCATTCTAGTAATTTCTTTTTCAATCCTCTCTTTCCACGCAGGTTTTTTTACTCTCTAACTTTCATTTATCTTAAAATCTGACCTTTGTTTTCAGTTATAACTGTAGCAGTTGCGTACATCAGTTCATTTATTTCTATTACATCTAATGGCTCATGACGTTGTTTCTTTATTATTAACAGAGCATTATTTGATACCTTTATCAATTCTTTAGCCTTGCAGTATTTGGTGATGTTTGGTAGCATAACTCTATTTCTTTTTTCTACGAAATTTATATCCTCCCATTTATCTAATATTTGTTGTTTCATGTCTAATGTTTTTCTCCTTTCTTCGCTTTATTCTGATTGAGACAAATGCGTAACATATTCTCTATTATTATTATGTGTTATCTTATCTTCTTCTCTTGCTATATTATCTGTGCTTGCACTGATTTCGTTTTCTGCCGTGTTTATTTTTTGCTAGTTTCTCCTGATGTCTGTTTTTATTCTTTCTAATTCACTTTCCGTTAAACTTTTATTTTTTAATATGTCTCTCCTTACATTTGCTAGTTTGTTTACATCTATGTTAGTTCTGTTGTCAAAATTCATCC
>RDPX01000429.1:469144-487439 GCA_003991215.1 Morbakka virulenta | reverse complement strand
ATATATATATATATATATATATATATAGATAGATAGAGAGAGAGAGAGAGAGAGAGAGAGAGAGATATATATATATATATATATATATAGAGAGAGAGAGAGAGAGAGAGAGAGAGAGATAGATATATATATATATATATATAGATATATATATATATATATATATATAGAGAGAGAGAGAGAGAGAGAGAGAGAGAGAGAGAGAGAGAGAAAGATATAGAGATATATATATATATATATATATATAGAGAGAGAGAGAGAGAGAGAGAGAGAGAGAGAGAGAGAGACACACACACACACACACACACACACATGTGATTTTCCGAGTTGAACAAAAACAAAACAAAATAAAATATTATAACTGGTAATCTACAGGGAGCCAAAGAAAAGTGCCTTTTTTGCCAGATCTCCCTAAAAACAGTCGAATAACATATGGCCTCTTTCTCTCAACAAGATGGGAGAACTATCGACCATGCTTTCCTATAACACAAAACTGACCATGAAAATGTTTTAAAGTAGTTGTGTTTAAGTTTTGTTGAATGTACAACTTTGTAACACAAAAATCATTGAACGATTCGTGCATTTTATCAGTGGTCAAATGAACTTTAACAATACTAGCCTGCCTCTATCCTTCCTTTTCGATCTCCGTTGATTCTGTTTTCTTTCAATCATAAAAAAACACTGCCCTTTCAAATACTGTCGTGAATTCTTGTGGGCCTTCTGCAACCATTACGTAATCATTTCCAACTCGCACTGCTTTCACAAGTAGTTCACTCAGTATCACATCCTGTTATATCTTTTCCACCTCCTCCTTCATTAACACTTCTGAATTGATGTTCATCAATATGAATGACTGTGACAATCATTGTTGTACTCCCCTGAGGATGATGCAAAGTTCAGAGATACATTTTCAGTGCTTCATTGTTCTGTGGTCTTCGCATCATTGAGCATTATGGTCTGTACGTTCTGGTACTATGAAATACTGGAGGAAATCTTCAGGCCCTTCACCCATACTTTACATGACTCTACACAATTGCACCAGATACCTAAACAAAATTACACATTTTACATGGTACAAATTGGTTTAAATCGTGTATGCGTTAATGTATCTCACTATTCACGATACCAGGTCATTTTTAAATGCTCTTCACTTCTCTCCTTTAATGATAATGGAGTTTGGTTTCTATTCCTTGTTGTACAGCACCTCGATGTATTCTTTCTATCTACTAATAACAAATCGGGGTCCATCAGCTATTCTCCTTCCAATTTCTACGCTATGTTGCTCTTTCAAGTAAGCTCTTTTCGCTTTCGATACATATTGTCCATCTTCTCCGCTCGCCCCGTGTTTTTAATTTATTTGCTGTTCTCCTCAATACTTTTCTCTCGCTTGATCCGTCTCTCTCCTGAGTTCATTATTTATCTTCCTGCTCATTCTCTTTTTAACGGTTTCTTTGCTCGTTTTCTCCGAACGTTGGCGAAGTTTTGCCTTCCATTTTTAAGTATCGTTCTCTTCAGGGCATTCCATTCGCCATTGATATTATCTCATTAAAGTCAACGTAATTTATACATTATCCCTCAAATAAAAATTCCCATCTTTTCTTTGGAGTGATAGGATACCAGAGAATATATCTAATTTTTTAAAAGTAGTATATGTAGCATTCCTTAAAACTGTTGATCCAAAACATTAGAAATCTAGAAACGTGGAATATGTAGTATTGCACGGTTCTAAAATTATAAAAGGAGGTATGTCTGAAAATAACTGCTGTAAGATTTAATAAGCTTATATATGCGTTGTAACCAGCAAATTACACAATGGACGATTACCAAAGCTAGGATTGCTACAGCACTGCTCCAGAGGGGCGTTTAAAGTTGTAAATGGCGAAGATTAATTTGAACTGTCGAAAAACAGAAGCTTAATTTAAGTATGTTTCATAAGCGAAGCGTATTCAATGCTTTACGAAAACACAATCTATTAATAACCAAGCGTTTTAGCACAAATATTGTACTACAAAATACTTCACTAACTTCATCAATAAATACATGTGAGAAATATCCCACTTTTAATGCAAGAGAGCACAGTTGACCGGATGTTGAACAAGTTGCCACAATAAGTCGACGGCGGGTTGCAAAAGACAGGTCGTCACTTTCTTTGATGCAGTACTGTTGAATCTCTTCAGGAACCTCGGATGATCTTTGAAATGCATTTAATCGTACCAACTCTTTCTTTTTGACGATGCCACTTTCATGCAAACGAAGAGCCTGATATAGACGAAAAACAAAAATAAATTAAAATAAATCTGTGCCAACTACTTCATGCATAAAAATACCGAAAATTAAGTCATGCCAAGACGTTGTGATCTACATGAATTCTTATGTACTATAGATTCCTTGATGAAACTTTTGCTCCATTTAAAAGTCAACAAGTTCATGATTAACCTAAACATTTGAAAGTGTGCTCTGTCTGTCTGTCTGTCTCTCGTTCTCTCTCTCTCTTTGGTACATCTCTTACACCCTCGTTAGCATCCTTGCAGTTCCTAACAAGGCAGGTTTTTGTACAGCTCCAACATCAACCCGTACCCCAAGTTGTTCAATCCACTCATCAAATTCTTTTGTCACACTTCCAAGGGAACCTGGAAGCACAGAAACAATCAGCACTTTTTTTAGTTGGCAAAGTCTTCCAATTTCCCTCTGCAAGTCATGCCGTGGCTTTTTCTCTTTGCACTAGAACTCGAGAAGCTCTCACTATGAAGGTCACACTTTAAGGGACTTTTCCCTAGCAATCATTTTCATATGTTACCTTCTAAATAAATTAATGTAAGATGCATTTTAAATGACCAACATGTAAGTTAGAGAAACAAGAAAAGAATATATTGAACGGTAGTAGCAGAGTAATTGATGGTTCTGGCGTATTTACAAAAAGTGTTTTTTAAACAAAAATATTTTTTATAAAAAATGAAAAAATTTTCAAAAATAAATCACGATAAATGAACCACTATACTACTAATAATAATGCAATTGTACCATCCACTGAAGCAAAATATACACCCCCTTTAAAAGCATAATTACATCTTTACAAAATATATACCCCCTTTAAAAGCATAATTACATTTTTATAAAATATATACCCCCTTTAAAAGCATAATTACATTTTTATAAAATATATACCCCCTTTAAAAGCATAATTACATTTTTATAAAATATATACCCCCTTTAAAAGCATAAATACATTTTTATAAAATATATACCCCCTTTAAAAGCATAATTACATTTTTATAAAATATATACCCCCTTTAAAAGCATAATTACATTTTTATAAAATATATACCCCCTTTAAAAGCATAATTACATTTTTATAAAATATATACCCCCTTTAAAAGCATAATTACATTTTTATAAAATATATACCCCCTTTAAAAGCATAATTACATTTTTATAAAATATATACCCCCTTTAAAAGCATAATTACATTTTTATAAAATATATACCCCCTTTAAAAGCATAATTACATTTTTATAAAATATATACCCCCTTTAAAAGCATAATTACATTTTTATAAAATATATACCCCCTTTAAAAGCATAATTACATTTTTATAAAATATATACCCCCTTTAAAAGCATAATTACATTTTTATAAAATATATACCCCCTTTAAAAGCATAATTACATTTTTATAAAATATATACCCCCTTTAAAAGCATAATTACATTTTTATAAAATATATACCCCCTTTAAAAGCATAATTACATTTTTATAAAATATATACCCCCTTTAAAAGCATAATTACATTTTTATAAAATATATACCCCCTTTAAAAGCATAATTACATTTTTATAAAATATATACCCCCTTTAAAAGCATAATTACATTTTTATAAAATATATACCCCCTTTAAAAGCATAATTACATTTTTATAAAATATATACCCCCTTTAAAAGCATAATTACATTTTTATAAAATATATACCCCCTTTAAAAGCATAATTACATTTTTATAAAATATATACCCCCTTTAAAAGCATAATTACATTTTTATAAAATATATACCCCCTTTAAAAGCATAATTACATTTTTATAAAATATATACCCCCTTTAAAAGCATAATTACATTTTTATAAAATATATACCCCCTTTAAAAGCATAATTACATTTTTATAAAATATATACCCCCTTTAAAAGCACAATTACGTTTTTATAAAATATAAGAAACCCTCAAAAAACAAAATTAACTTACTTTCATATTTTATTAATGAAGTATTGGTTTAAATGTCTTTCTTATATATATGCTTTTTAAGAATAGTTACCAAATAAGTGGTCTAAATCAAAAATTTTTATATGATAAATCCTTCATATCAAATCTATAAGATGGCTGATGATAATTTTATGATTATAATCTATGGTTACTAAAAATAGTACAGGATGAAAAATAATTAGTCTTTTAAACCTCAAAATAGTTCTGATTGAATTAATAAATTAAAGTTACTTTTTTATTCTTTCATCTTATTTTTTCTGTTATCATCATGGTTTGTTATTACTACAGACTATTATTTTTAATTTCTTGTATATGGTACAGGTTGAAAAATAATTGTTGTTTTAGGCTCTCTTATAATAAGAGTCTTTACGTTTAACCATAGTAATTGAAGCACAGTAAACGTTTCAAGTAAAGGTTGTAGTAAAATATGTAAATTATATTAACCGACTCCCCAACCAGTTTCCAAATCTAATGAGGAAGGTGGCTAAAAACCCAGTAAGAAGAAAAACAACACTTATTAAAGGGAGGATGAACTCAACGGCCAGATAACTAGAGATGGTGTCTCATTAAAAACACCATGCGGAAAGAACTTTGGGCCTCTCCTGCGGATTTTTTTGCCCTTCGTATACAGCCATGACAAAAACACTAATGCATACAACAACGGGCGTAAAGAGGAAAATGGATCAAGCAGTTACTGTCTCGCCCGGTAGGGGTTTGCTGAACACGCAGGGCAGCGCAGAGCGTCATCATGATACATGGAATTTCAGGACACTACACCAAGGAGGGAAGTTGGAAAACGTTGTGAGAGAGAGAAATAGTGAAAGTAAAGATTGACATACCAGGATTGACTGAAGCCAGATGGTTAGAATCAGGAAAAATGAATTTAAAGAACAACACCACATTATTACACTCAGGACCAGATAAAGAACAAATTCATGGTGTTGGAATCTTACTGGGACCAAACATAGCAGATTGTCTGCTGGGCTGTTTCCTATCGAATAATTGTGGTTAAATGAAAGGAACCCCATTAACCCTAACCCTAACCCTAACCCTAACCCCATAGTGGAGATACCTGGGCTCAGTGGTGTGAAGGAAATAACAAGGTAATATCACTAATACGTACTTTCAACATTATCCCAGACGTCTATGGGTATGGAGAAGCCCAAATAATTGCTCAAGGAACCAGTTTGATTTCACAACAATCAATAAGAGATTCAAAAATGCTGTCACACAAGCGAAGTGCTATCCAGGTGCAGAGTGCAACAGTGATCAAACTCTATTAGCTGCTTGTGTCAAGCTGAAATTGAAGAAACTAAAAAGACCAAAGACGGTGATACGACGAGACCTGGACTAACTGAAATTCAATGATGTGAAAACGGCTTTCCAACAGAAGGTTAAACTCCACAGGCAAAATGGTGGGTACAACAACAAAGCGCTAGATAACTGAACAAATTTGTTCGGCAATTAGTAAAGCTACTGATAAAATCGTACCTCCTCTAACACAAAGGAAGAAGGAGGAATGGATGACGAATGAGATTTTAGAACTAATGGAAAAGCGTAGAACAGTAAAGAGATGGCAGAAGAATATAACAGATTAAACAGGGAGGTGCGTATAAAATTTCGGCAAGCAAAGGAATGTATGTATATGAAACAATGTAAAGAACTGGAACGAATGGAGAAGACAAACCCACAGAAGTTGCATGACATGGTGCGACGTGTAACCTCAAGTAAAAAGACTGTTACACCCAGCTGCATTGAAGCAAAGGATTGAAGTATTTTGATTAATCAAGAAGAATTGTTATATCGATGGAAAGAGTATATAGTAGAGTAGTTTGCTGATAACAGAGGAGAAAGAAATATTTCTCAGAAACAAGGAGGCAACCCGATTTCAAAGGTGGAATTAAAAAAAGCTGCAGAGAACATAAAAAGAGCAAAAGCTGGGGATGGGATTGTGGCAGAAACAATCTTGGTACCAGAAGAGTTTGGAATAGAACAAATAACAAGATTAGCAAATAAAATTTATGAGGAAGGTCACTTTCCAGAGATGATGTGCAGATCTTTTTTTATCAGTCTGCCCAAGAAAACGGGGGCTACGAAATGTGAATTTTCAGAATAGTCAGCTTAATGAGACAACTAACAAAGCTGATTTTTAGAGTTTTTGTAGTTAAGCTGCCGGGTCGAACAGTTGGAAAGGTAGCAGAAGAACAGTTTGGTTTCACAGTGGATAAGGGCACACGAAATGCCATCTTCGTACTGAAAATACTAGCAGAGAAAGCAAGTAGTATGCAAAAAGAAGTACATGTTTGTTTCATTGACTATGAAAAAGCCTTTGATCGAGCTAAACACGAGACTTTGTTTGAAATCCTGGAAGCATTAGATCTGGATGGACAGGATATTGAGTTGTTGAAAAACTTATACTGGGTACAAAATGCAGCTGTGTGACTCAATAGCAAAGGAGGGGAGTGAGACAGGGTTGTATACTATCTCCTGAACTGTTTTCTCACTTTACACGGAAATAATCATGCGAAACATTAAGGATATGAAATAAGTATCTATTGGTAGAATAAATATTAACAACGTCAGGTATGCAGATGACACAACGTCGATAGAAGACAGTGAAGAGCAACTGTAAAGCATTATGGATACAGTGGTAGAAGAAAGCGAGAAGAAAGGTTTGGAGATAAACAGAAAGCAGTCATTTGTGACGGTCTCTTCAAAAAAGAACGAGAATAATAGGCATTGCTTAAACAAACTTCAAAAAGTTGGAGAATGTTCGACGGTAGCATGTCGACCGAAACTAGAATTAGGCTACTTAAATGCTAAGTGTGGTCAAATCTACTATATGGTTGCGAGAGTTGGACTATTACTAGAGTCTGGATGACAGGATTAGAGCAGTGAAAATATGGTTTCTAAGGAGAATGTTGAGGCTTATCATGGGCAGACAGGATAACCAACGTGGACATTCTGCGTACGGAAGGGACCAATAGATGTTTATCACAGACGATCGTGAACAGGCAGATTCGGTATGTAGGGCATGTGATCAGGAAGGAAAGGTTTGAAGAGGTTGTGCTGACTGGCCATGCAGAAGGGAAAAGATGAAGAGGAAGGCAACGAACTACGTACTGGACATGGCTAGAAAGTGTAACTGGTTGGAGACACACTGTGCTCACTCGGGGTCTGAAGAACCGCCAAGAGAAGGATGTTAAGGCTGCCGTCTGCGCCAGAATTCTGGCACGGCACCAAAATTGATTGATTGTATGTTTCCGAATATTCTTTTTAATACATACGTTATACATGCGTTACCCGGACCTATTAAACCTATTTCCTGATGATGCTTTTCAAGCAGACCAAAGGTTGGCTTGACACCTAACAGTTATAAATTTATGGGTCCATACAATTCACTTGATAAACAATTGGAATATGATTCAAATTATAGTACCACTAAATATCATGTTAACCATACAATAAAGTAAATGAACTCAGTGCTAAATATGATGTTTGTTATAGTGTCGGTAAAATATAAAAAAATAAATGTGATAAAAATATAATCAATTCATTAGACAAAATTATTTATGGAATTTATGGTATGGTAGCTAGAAATATTATGGATACAAAACAAAAGCTTGGATTAGGTATTAATTTTAAAAAATAGACAAAGTCTTTGAGTAAAGACTGGAAAATAGAATTAGCAAATGAGCTTTATAAACCTGTCATAAAAATTTCACTCGATGGAGAGTATACACTACTTCAATAGATAAACTATGGTTAGCTAATCTTGTTTATATGCAATAATTTATTCAATTTAATAAGGGTTATAAATACCTACTTATGGTGATTGATACATTCAGCAAATAGGGGTGAAGTGTATCATTAGAAAACTAAAAAGGTGAAACTGTTACAAAAGCTCTTAAACTTAGTAATGAAAAATAGAAAACCACAATGGCTCTTGGCTGATAAAGGTAAAGAGTTCTATAACAAATTCTTAAAGGGCTTATTAGAGAAAAAAATGAAATACATCTATATTGCACTAAGAATGAAGAACAATCTTCAATAGGTAAAAGATTTAATAAAACAAGAAAAAATATGGCAACAATTTACTATTAGAAATAACACACAATATAGTGATATACAAATACAAATAATACAAAAACTGGTAAAACAGTATAACAACATTTGGCACAATTCAATAAAAATCATCAATCATCAAAAAGTATCTTTGAGAAAAATCCAGAGACATTGTTTTAAATTTATACGATAATATGGAAATATTAAAAAAACCACCTAACTTTAGAATAGGTGTTCAGCTTAAGATTAGTAAATATAAAAAAAAGACTTTCGATAAAGGATATACACTGCAAATTGGAGTGAGAAAATTTTTGTAATATCTGAAAGAAATTATACTAATCCAAACACTTATAAAGTAGAAAGTCTTAATAATAAAA
The DNA here is from genome assembly GCA_003991215.1 of Morbakka virulenta. NCBI lineage: Eukaryota > Metazoa > Cnidaria > Cubozoa > Carybdeida > Carukiidae > Morbakka > Morbakka virulenta. The sequence goes on along the minus strand of RDPX01000429.1, from coordinate 478,747 downwards.
GTATAATAAGAAAGTAATTGGTATTTGCTATGCACAGGAATTACAAAAAAACAATCAAGTTGTTTTTCTCATTGATAAATTGATAAAGAAAACAAAAAAGATTATGTGTCATGGAAAGGCTATCCTACAAATTTTAACAGTTAAATTTCATTGAACTATTTAAAGAAATTATACTTACTTACTTACTTCAGCCTGGACGTTGTAAGTCAAACCTCCCGACCACATCTCTTCTATCCAGGGCTCTTCTTCTGAGTTCTTTAGGCGTCAGCATGGTGATATTTTGTATGTGCTTGATAAAGTTTAGCCTACGTCTTCCTCGTCGGTTTCTTTCTTGGAAATGCTCGAACAAAGGGAATCTACTTATGATATCATCCTTCCTTATCCAATGCCCTAGCGATCTCAGCTGACGTTGGAACATTTTATCGATAAAATTACCTCTCTTTACACGTCTAAGTATTTCATCATTTCTTACTCTGTCTATTCTTCTAATCCCAAGGATGAACCGGTAACAACTTGTTCCAAAGGAGTCGATTTCTTTCTTCATTGCTTTGGTTGTAACCCATGTTTCAGAGTTGTAGAAAATAATGGAGACTATAAGTGAATCGAAGAGGTGTAACTTCACTGCCAGGGAGATGTCTTTTGATTTCCAGATTGTTGCTAGTTTCCAGAACTGACTCCAGGCCAATCCTTTTCGTCTTTTTAAGTCCGTATGGCAGTCAGCTAAGTGGGCACCAAGGTATTTAAAGTCATCGACGACTTCCAGACTTTTGTTCTCTGAGATTTCTACTAAGACTTTGCCTTCATTTACCACAGTTCTTGGTTCAACAACATCTCTAATCATAACTTTAGTCTTTCCATAGTTAATATTCAAACCAACTCTTTTTGCTGAAGTTTCTACTGTCAGAAAATGCTCTATTGCCTCTGTTTCATCTTTGTCTAGCAGTACAATATCATCTGCAAAGTCGAGATCGGGAAGCAGATCATTCGGGTGTGTTTCAAGTCCTGTTGTCTCTTCAGTACTTTGCAGTACATAATCGAGTACGATGATGAACAGGAAAGGAGCTAATGTGTCTCCCTGTAGGACCCCCGTAGTTATTGGAAATTCTTTGCTCAGAATTCCATCTATGCGAACTGCTGACGTGCCATTGTCGTACAAACATCTGATGATGTTGACGATTTTCTCTGGAATTCCGAAGTTTCGAAGTATCTTCCACATCGTCTCTCTGTTTATGGAATCGAAGGCCTTTTTGAAATCAATGAATGTCATCACAGTTGGTAAATTTTTCTGGTGGAACTGTTCGAGTACTCTTCTGATGATATGAATTTGTTCAATGCAGCTTTTACCTTTCCGAAATCCTGCTTGGAATAGGCGTAGGCGTGATGAGACTTCGTAATATATTCTGTTAAGAATAACACGGTTGAACACTTTTGCAGCAACAGACATCAGAGAGATTCCTCTAAAATCAGTCATGCTTTTCGATGGTTTTTTGGGAACTGGGATTATGATACCCATTTTCCATTGTTTTGGTGCTTCTTGATGGTCGAAGACCTTGTTGAACATTTGGCATAGGTAATCTGTGAGTTGATTTCCTCCGTATTTTAGGGCTTCCGCAGTGACGTTAGAATCATTTCCTGGTGATTTACCAATTTTCAATCGTTTCACTGCTTTCGAGACTTCGTCAAAGGTAAAAGCATCTGTGCTGATAGCTAGATCGTGTTCCGCTGGAAGTATTACACCAGGATTGTCGTTTGAGTTGATATTGAGAAGTTCTTCAAAGTATTCTGCCCATTCGTCTAGCAGCTCGGTAATTGAGGTCGCCGGTTCACCATTCCGTTTATTCACATTCTTTGGGGATGTACTTGAACTCTTGCCAGTTAGTTTTTTGACAATATTGAATAGTCCCCTAGTATCATTTCTCTTACTAGCTGCATCTGCTTCGATACACATTTGCTCGATTTTACTGATTTTGTCATTCGCAAGCGATGCATCTGCTTGTTCAGCAGATTCTCTCCAGACACGATAGTTATCTGGATTGCGGTGATTTTGATATCTTTTACGTGCTATTCGGCGTTGTTCAATCAACTCTGTACTTTGATTAGATACCCATCGTTTATTTATCTGCTTTTCTTTCTTTGGGAGAGATTTCGACACTGTCTCATCGAGGATTGCTACAAATTTATCATAGGTGGATTGAACAGAGTCTTCTACGTCTATAGGTAGTGACTCAAATCGGTTGGAAAGCTCCAGTTGGAATTTTTCTCTGATAACTTTGTTGGATGCAATAGCATTATGGTTGTACCTGGGTACTTTTGCAGTTTGCTTTACCATGCGGAAGCTAAATTTGACAATTGCAGTTGTAATACGATGATCCGAATCAATTTCGACTGTGTTGTAACAGCGACAGTTACGTAGAGAATTGATCCATTTCCCTCTTAGTGCTATATGGTCTAATTGTGCCTTATTACCATTTGGATGCTGCCAACTCCACTTGTAGCTGTCAGGATGTGGTTTTCTTGTAGTAGCAAGACATAGGTTGTTTGCTTCACAGATGTCTACTAGTCTATTGCCGTTGTCATTCGTTTCATTGTGAAAAGTATATCTTCCAACAGTCTTGATGTGAGTATTTGAAAAACCTACTCTGGCATTCAAATCGCCCATGAGGACAAGAAAGTTGTGAAGAGGAACATCACGTATACAGTCATTTAGGTTTTCATAAAAAGTATCTTTGTCAGTAGGGAAAGCTTCTTCTGTGGGAGCATATGCACATACAATGGTTATTTTGGGATTACAATTGATGGTGACAAGTAGAATTCGATTACTTATGCTTTTAATGTTGGAAATGTTTTTAGCAATTTTGTTGGAGACAAGAATTCCAACTCCGCCTTGAGACCTTTTATTTGCTGTGTTGAATATCAGGTGATATCCATTTGACTTTAAGGTAGTCGTTTCTACGTTAGTTTTCCATCGGTGTTCTTGGATGGCAATAACGTCTATGTCAAAAGTCTTACAACCAGTTATAAGCTGGTGAAGTCTTCTTGGTCTTGATAAAGTGCGGACATTGTAGGTTTCAAATTTTAGGGATTGACGAGATTTCAGCTTAGGTACTCTATCAGTTGAACAGGTTCTTTCGGTTTGCCTGTTGAACGTCATTTGACTTCGATCAGTGAGAGCAGCTCCTATCTCGTTTAGATTTGAATTTTGATTTAATGTGGTTGTCGTAATCTTTGTCATCCACCATGGGGTGATTAGCCCTCATAGAAATTATATCAAAGAAATATTTTTATACTACTAGTAGGAAGGCAACAATTTACTATTAGATATTAAATAACACAATATATTGATATACTATCAAAACTGGTAAAGCAGTAGAACAACACTTGGCACAATTCAATAAAAATGACATTTGTAGAAGCATCTTTGAAAGAAAATAAAGGTTTTTCTATGGGCAGTTTTTTTTTAATTTATAAGGTAAAAATGGGTGATAAAGTTAAAATATCAAAGTATAAACGGTTATTCACAACTGGCTACACAGAAGGTTGGAGTAAACAAGTAGTTATAATTGATAAAATACAATATACTAATTAAGTCACTAATCTGATAAAAAAGCTAAATAATGTTATAATTGCTTGTTTCTATGAACAAGATTTACAAAAACCCAACCAAGATTAATATATATAATAAATAATAATAAATTTATAAAGAAAACAAATAATACAGATTTTATTTCATGGAAGGGTTATCCTAAAACTGTTAACTTTATTGGACTTTATTGAACCATCCAAAGAAAGTATATTAAAGAAATATTACTATACTACTAGTAGGAAGGAGTATATTTAAAAATTATGAATAAAGTGGGTGAAAATAAAAATGGTCTGTTGAAATATAAGATTGTGGTCTTATGATTCATAAAATTAAAATATTATGATTCAAACGGTAGTATTTTTTTACAGCCTACATCTGATAAAAATCAGGTTCAAAATCTTCTAAAATATATTTTAGAAGATAACAAAAACAGTGAAGATGTTGTAATGTATCAATTTGTTGTGTACATACATATAACCATAATCATAAGATTTATTACATTGAGAACAAAAAAATTCTCTAATTCGTCATATTTAATAGCAATTTTGTAAGAACATCCATCTTTTTTTGCTTTCTGCAGTTTTACATCCAATGTTTACATTTTCAGGTATCATTTTCACCATACCTGCATTTATATCAAGCTATTGTGGTACACTATATAGGCTATTATAGGAGGTTACTTTACTATTATCATAATTTGTTGCTTTAACAGAGCTTTTATTGTGATAATTATTTTTAATAAAACAATAATTTCTGTTTTTTGCAGATTTTTATACAATTTTTTTGTGGTGTTGAAAGTTGGAAATTACAGTCTGTTATCTGCTTGTTAACATCTTCCGTTTTTTTCATTAAAATATTCCCAAATAAATCTATAAACAAAATATTTTTTATTATGAATACAATATTTAAAAGATCAAAGAACAAAAAACAAGATATTGATAAAATGCCATAAATAAAATATTACTCAGTTGTTTTGAACGCAAAAGATATATATGTATATCATGTATATATATATATATATATATATACATGAAAATGGTGTAGATTCTTACGCGTATGGGCGTAAAATCAAATGAACTATATTATTGTTATCATAAAAGAACCTAAAACATCAACTATTTTACAACCTGTGTTATTATAAGGAAACGTAAATAATAATTATAAAGTGATTAAAAACTATCAGTGACCTATTACATCTAATATAAAGGATCCATGGTATGAAAGTTTATGATTTTGATCAAATATTTGGTAACTATTCTTTAAAAGCATGTATTTATATTCAACACATTTAAACCAATACTACATTAATAAAATATGAAAAAAAATTAATTCTGCTCTCTAGGGGTATATATATTGCTTTCTTTGATGGTATCAATGCATTATTATAAGTAGTAAAGAAACTGGTTGTCATAGCGTTTTTCTGAAAAAAGTTTTTATGAATACGGCAGCGCCATCAATTACTATACTACAAGCATGGAATGTAAAACTGTAAAGAGCAAATCCGTCGATGTATGTTTATCAGGAGGGTGCTAGTGAGAAATGTAGTAAAGGTGTAAATTGTTGTGGAATAATCCCATTAAGAATGAAACTCTGGTTTTAGCAGCTCTGGAACCAGTACAATTCTTATCAAAGCAAAGTTTTACAAAATACTAGGGATCATTGTGAATGCATTGTAAGGCAAATATGAATGTTAATAATCCAATTAGTGAGTAATCACAATGACACAATGAGGTTACAAACACCCGCACAACTGTGTTTTGAAATGGAAATTATGTAGAAAATTTGACTTACTATCCTGTGTAAAGTGCTACACGTACGAGTATTACATTGTTGCCAAAAATAGAAAATACAGAATGTTGTGGGATCTCACTGTATAAATTCGTGTTCGTTTTATTTAAAAACCAAGACAAAAGACTTTTGCATAATTCCTGACTTCGCAATTCCACATGACAGTCACACAGAGAATCAAGAGGAAAAAAAAGAAATATACATACTAAAACAAAAACGTAAAACTTAAAAACTTATGGAATAAAACAGTAAAGATTGCATCACCAAAAAACTTAAAAAGGGGGAGAGAGGACATAAAAAAATTGGTTTACAAACCAAAAGAGAAGAACTGTGAAAGACGGCTATCTTGCATTCAGATTTCTACGTGTTACCAATTTCAGGAAGACATGACTGTTTATTAAAGTTAAACTTTATCAATTCATCAACGTGCAACAATCTCAAAAAATAATAATGCTTATAACGATAATAATAGTAATAATAATTGAAATTAATATAATAGTTCAGTTTCGTTCCTCCAAACAAGTGCTCTGAAAAACACAGACGTTTCTGTCTTGGAAACTACCGGGAAATTTAGAAATGACGTAAACGCAGTAACAACAGTAAAGAACTAGAATACACAAGAATAAGATTGGCTGCAAAATCTGGGCAATTGTGTCCCGACCAAAAAAATAACGACCAGCAGTCAATTCATTTGGCAACAAAAGACAAAAAGTAAACAATAGGTAAACAACTGTTATTGAATCAATGTCTTACAATCAAATCTGCTGCACTATTTGATGGCGCCGCTGCAAGTATCCGACTGTAAGTGATGTTCGAAAACACTTGCAAAATGCTTTCAACAAGAGTCACGGTCTTCCCTGTTCCAGGTGGGCCAAAAACAATATATGGAAGGGGCCTTCCTTGTCCAGCAGTGATCCTTCGCACTGCTGCCTTCTGTCTTTTATTCAGTTTTTTATTGAAAAATACCATGCCTTCAAAATAAATGTTGGTTTTGATCTGTTAACTAAAGGTAAAACATATTTATTGTTCACAAAAAAAAAACAACTACCCTCTGTCAGCACAAAAAATCACCCTTTCTCTCTCTTTGATTTTAAATCAAAATCTCGTTAAAATCTATTATTTGGCAATCACAAAGGTAATATTTGGCAGCTACATTTGTATTTTCCCCCAAAAACAAAGATAGGTATTGTATCCGGTCAATAAAATTGCTCACTGCTTCAGCAAATCTCCTTCATCCCCAGGGTCAAAGCATAATTGGGATAAGACCCTCAAGACGAAAACAAATAGAATTAAACATAATAGTAATAATAATAATAATAATAATAATAATAATAATAATAATAATAAAAATATACAGTACTGGGTATGACGATAAACTGCACCCGGTTGTGGAGTTTCGACGTGGGCAAATGAGGTTACCCTTTGCCACAACTACCTCCAGGTCACCCTTGGGCAAGGTGTAGCACCTGTTAGGCCACTCCGAGACCTTGATATGCCGGGTTGACGTCCGGCCGAGTTAAGTCTGTCCTTTTCCACTTTCTGGTCAGTATTGACTAGGATGGGGTCATTAGCTCTGGTCGGCAGCCATCCTAGGAGAAGGAAAACTCCGAAGAACAAACCAACCGTAGTTATAAATTCCAGGTTGACATCTGGCGGGGTGTAACTGTGTCTTATGGTCAGGGTTAGATCTTCAGCTTTGGTTAGCGGCTTCCCTACATACTCTTTTTGTGTTAAATGAATACAAATATACAAATAATATTGAAAATATTGGCGTAAATGGCACCGGAACAGATCCCAAAGGTGCGTTACCTAGCAGGTGTTCCCTGGGTTGACAGAGGGGGCCCGGTCGTCATCTTACAACTGTCAGAACCAAGTGGTCAAATGAAGTAAATAAAATTGTTATGGAATGATTCTTCAGAAGTAAGCATTTTGATGAGAATGAAAAACCAACAAGGGGTTACAGGCAACGAATTATGTATGAATGGAGAGAACAGGGAGTCTTTGATGTCACTGAGCAACGCTTGTGTGATAAACTAAGAGCCATGTAAAAAAAACGGTTGGCTCTCTGATCTGGAAATGGAAAATATTCAAAGAAAGATAAATCTAGATAGTGAAGAAGTGAATGTGAAGAAGAGGTTGAGCACAGAAAAAGGGAAATAATAGAGTGATAGGTGGGGAAGAAGGTGACCATATCTTTCATGAGCCAAACAAGAATATAGGCGATGTGATTCCTTATGGTGAAACATTAGATGAAGAAACGCAGCTAATTATTGCTCAATTAAATGATATCGTCATTGAAGGAAGGAATACCGATGGAATTAAATTTAAGAATGTTAACATGAAAAGCCTAAATGTAGCTGCTGGTAAAGATAATAGAGTGTTGGATTTCATCGAAACGAAGAGTATAACACAGACAAATAATCTCATCAAAGCTGCAGGTGTCTGGGTAGCAGATCGACCAGGGCTTAAAAAATATAAAGGAGGAAAGAAGAAGGATTCGTGGTGGAAAAGACGTATTAAGGATATTAAGATTCTTGAGAGGGTAAAGAAAAAACAGAAAGGCGTTGTAAGAAAGGGTAAGGCAAAAGTGGTAAAGGAAAAATACAGAGTAGAAAGGAAGAGTTTAACAACAGTAATTGAAAAATTAAAACAAAAAACTGGAAAAATTTCCCGATACGAACAACGAATAAAACTGTACAAAATAAATAGATTGTTCCAGGGGATCAAAAGAAGGTCTATAATGAATTAAATGGAAACGCTAGAAAGAGTAATGGTGAAATACCAAACACTGAGGAAAGTAGAACGTTCTGGAGTGAAATTTGATGCGTATAGAAAGAGCATAACAAAGATGCTCATTGGTTGAATGATCTGAAAGAGGAAATGGTGAATGTTAAACAGAAGAAAATTAAAATTGATAAAGATATGGTTATGAAGCAATGCAGGAAAATGCCAAATTGGAAGGCACCCGGGCATGACGGAGCGTTCTGGATAAAGAACCTCAATAGAGTACATGAAAGGATAGCTAGTCAGTTAAACAATATTCTTGATAGAACAAAAGAAATACCAGCGTGGATTACCTATGGAAGAAGAGCGTTGTGTCAGAAGGACCCAGGAAAAGGAAATGCTGTCGAGAATTTTAGACCAACAACCTGTCTTCCACCGATGTGGAAGCTGCTAACTGGTGTTATTTCGGAGGAGATGTTTATGGTAAACGAAAGTTTGCTTCTGGAAGAGCAAAAAGGTTGTAAGAGGAAAGGAAAAGGGGCAAAAGATCAGCTACTGATCGATAAAGCAAAACTAAAGGAATGTAAGAACAGGAAGACAAATGTAGCTTTGGCATGGATTGATTACAAGAAAGCCTAACATTGTGCCCCACATAGCTGGATTCTGAAATGTCTTAATATGTTTGGTATTGCTAACAACATTAGGAGCTTTATGGAGAAAAGTATGGAACAATGGAAACTCCTGTTGACTTCCAATGGGTCCGAACTGTGTGAAGTAGATGTAAAAAGAGGTATTTTTGAAGGAGGCAGTCGGATCAAACTAAACTAAGATCTAAGTGGCATGAAAAAAGCCTGTGTGGGCAGTTCGATCGTAAAATGCCTGAAGATGTATATAGAGAATTATCTTGGAAATGGATTGCCCATAGTGACTTGAAAGTACAAACAGAAGCAACGATATTTGCAACGCAAGAGCAGACACTAAGAACAAAATATATTAAACATAAGATCGACAAAATAACAGAAAATCTGATGTACAGAATGTGTGGTGAAAAGGGTGAAACTGTACAGCATATAATTTTCTGAATGCAAAAGGCTTGGTCAATGCGATTACAAGAGGAGACATGACAACAATGCTCAACTAATCTATTGGAAATTATGTGAGAAATATGGTGAGTCTTTTGTGGGCTCGTATTGTTCCGCCGCTCAATAATAAACAAAGTTCATGTCCAGCATGACAGCCCGCACAGGGAGATGGTATTCACCTGCCGGACGAGAAAACTTAACCCCGGCTACCGACCAGTAGCTTTAGAGGTTAAGCACCTTCCTCAATATGTTGGTAGTTCCAATGATGGTAGATGTTTGGAGTCCACCCAAGACATCAGGGATGCCCAACTCTTTCAAACTGCGCTCCAAGCGCTTCGTCACCACTCCTAAGCTTCCCACGACGATTGGGACAACGCTGGTACATACACTATGTAACTTTCGGATTTGTTGGGCCAAGGGAGAATA